>ML313318.1:0-46417 GCA_005239505.1 Nicotiana paniculata
ATCCTATATTACTTGTCGACCACGTACACTTGCGTGTGCATTGGGATTTCGACCAACAATGGTAGAGGAAACTGCACGACATCACTCTTCGTGCTTTTACTCTCAACCTCACCATATGAAACAATAGAACGACACGACATCATCCTTCGTGCATTATCACTCACAAAAATATGGCACGGCATCACCCTTCGTGCACTAACACTCGCTCACAAACATTGCACGACATCACCCTTCGTGTTTACACTCTTCCTCAGCAAACAAAGAACAATAACAACGGAGAGATAGAAATATCAAAGAAATTAGTCTTGCTTCAACATTTAATGCCACAACATCAACCTCAACCTTGAGCCAATACTCAACAATTATCAAATTTCAGTAAAACAGGATAGAAGTTGCCCAACGTAACAAATGGCTAAACTAAGCATGAACAATACGATTAAAAACTACAACAGTTACAAGAACAGGACTCACTCGCATGCTATGACTCGACAACAACACATAGGTGCTCGTCACTTCACCTATACATTGTACTAAACAACCAAACACGTAACAAATAGTCAAATAATACCTAATCCCTCAAGCCAAAGTTAGACACGACACTTACCTCGCTCTAAAGGCCAAATTCAAAGATCAACTACCGGTTTTCCTCTAGATTCCACCTCCAATACACCTGTATCTAGTCATAATTAAATTACTAACATTAAATATTGCTAAAGAAATCAGTTCAATACATAATTATAGGTTTTCCAAACTTCCCACCAAAAGTCAAAAACTGACCCCGAGCCCGCTTGGTCAAAACTCGAGGTTCGGACCAAAACTCATTCACCCATTCAATACCGAGCCCGAATATGTAATTAGTTCCAGAATCCAACCCCAAGTCGAGGTCTACATTCCCACATTTGCAAAATTCTCAATTCTCCCAAAATCTCTAATTTCTACCATGAAAGAACAAGATTTAGGACTAGGAATTCAATGGGTGATGATGGAAATTGAAGAAAACGAGTTAAAGAGTGCAAACCTATGATTTAGTGTTGAATTCCATCTTCAAAATTGCCCTAGGTCGAGTTCTAGTGATGAAATATGAAATTTGGGAGGAAGTCCCATTTTTGTTCTGTTTTAAGATCATTAGCTAGGTCTTCATCGCGTTCGCTAAAGACCTGTCACGATCGCGATGCACAGTAGCCATAAAGGCCTTTGCGTTCGCGATGGTCTGTCCCCCATGACCTTCGCGCTTGCAAGCCTGGGCCCGCGTTCGCGTAAAACAACTCGATGATTCCCAGCCCACCTCCAATACACTACGCGTTCGTGTATAGCCGCTCGCGTTCACAAAGAGCAGACCCCCCCCCCCCAGNACCCCCCCCCCCCCAGTAATCCGCCGCGATCGCGAGAGTGGCTTCGCGATCGTGAAGCACAAAATAGAAGCACACTAGAAACAACAAAACACATTAGATTTTCTAAGTGTAAATCATCCCGTAGCCTATCCGAAACTCACCCGATCCCTCGGGGCTCCAACCCAAACATGCACACAAGTCTAAAAACATAATACAGACTTGCTTGTGCGATCAAATCGCCAAAATAACACCTAAAACTACGAATTTAGCACCAAAACATATGAAATTCTCAAGAACACTTTAAAATTCCTATTTTCTCAACCGAAGGTCCGAATCACGTCAAATCAGTTCCGTTTCTCACCAAATTTCACAGATAAGGTATAAATATCATAACAAACCTGTACCGGGATCCGGAACCAAAATACGAACCCGATACCAACAAGATCAAACATTAACCAATTTCTTAAAACTATTATAATTTCATTCTTTCAATTTTAATCAAAAATTCATATCTCGAGCCAAGGACCTCGGAATTTGATTCCGGGCATACGCCCAGGTCTCATATTTTACTACGGACCCACCGGGACTATCAAAACACGGGTCTGAGTACGTTTACTCAAAACATTGACTGAAGTCAACTAAAATCACTTTTTACGGCCAAAAATTATTATTTCTTTAATTTTCCACATAAAAGTTTTCTGGAAACACGCTTGGACTATGCACGCAAATCGAGGAGGTAAAAATGAAAATTTTAAGGCTATAGAGCGCATAATTGAATTATAAAACATAAGTTTACCTTTTAGGTCATCACAATCTCCACCTCTAAAACAATTGTTCGTCCTCGAACGAACATAGAAAAGTACTTGAACTGGCAAATAAGTGGGGATATCTACTCCCCATGTCCGACTCGGACTCCCAAGTAGCTGCCTCAACAGGCTGACCTCTCCACTACACTCGAACTGAAGGATAACTCTTCGACTGACAGACCTGCCGGTTTAGAATAGCTACCGACTCCTCCTCATAAGCCAAATCTTTGTCCAATTGCATATAGCTGAAATCTAACTTGTGGGACGGGTCACCATGATACTTACGGAGTATAGGCACATGAAATACTGGATGAACTGATGATAAACCTGGAGGCAACGCAAGCCTATAAGCCACCTCTCCCACTCTATTAAGAATCTCAAAAGCCCGATATACCTAGGGCTCAACTTTCCTTCTTTCCAAACCTCATAACACCCTTCATGGGTGATACTCGAAGCAATACTCTCTCCCCGACCATGAATACCACATCAGGAACTCTTCGGTCGGTATAACTCTTTTACTGGACTGAGCTGTGCGAAGTCGATTCTGTATAATCTTGACCTTGTCCAAGGCCTCCTGTACTAGATCAGTACCCAACAATCGAGCCTCCCCCGGCTCAAACCATCCAACTGGCGACCTGCACCGTCTACCATATAATTCCTCATAGGGAGCCATCTGAATGCTCGACCGGTAGCTGTTGTTGTAGGCAAACTCTACAAGGGGGCAAGAAATTATCCCACGATCCTCCGAAGTCTATAACACAAGCACTGAGCATATCCCCCAATATTTGAATAGTACGCTCGGACTGCCCGTCCGTCTGAGGATGAATGTTGTGCTCAGCTCAACCATCATACCTAACTCACGTTGTACTGACCTCCAGAAGTGCGAGGTAAACTGTGTACCTCGATCAGACATGATAGACATGGGCAAACCGTGAAGACGGATGATCTTCCAAATATAAATCTCTGCCAACCGCTTCGAAGAATAGGTAACTACCACAGGAATGAAGTGTACTGACTTAGTCAGCTTATCCACAATTATCCAAACGGCGTCGAAATTCCTCTGAGTTCGTAGAAGTCCAACAACAAAGTCCATAGTGATACGCTCCTACTTCCACTCAGGAATCTCCATCTGCTGAAGCAAACCACCGGTCTCTGGTGCTCATACTTCACCTGCTGACAATTCAGGCACCGAGCTACATAAGCAACTATAACCTTTTTCATCCTCCTCTACCAATAATGCTGCCGCAGGTCCTGGTACATCTTGGTGGCGCCCGGGTGGACAGAATACCGAGAGCTGTGAGCTTCCTCAAGGATCAACTCACGAAGCCCATCAACATTAGGCACACACACGCGGCCCTACATCCTCATGACTCCGTCATCTCCAACGGTAACCTGATTGGCATCACCGTATCAAACTCTGTCCCTAAGGACCATCAAATGAGGGTCATAATACTGTTGATCTCTAATACGCTCAAACAAGGAAGACCGAGCGACCATGCAAGCTAGAACACGACTGGGATCTGAAATATCCAACCTTACAAACTGGTTGGCCAAAGTCTAAACCTCTGAAGCTAGCGGTCTCTCACCAACTGGAATGAACGCAAGACTGCCCATACTCACTACCTTCCTACTCAATGCGTCGGCCACCACATTGGCCTTTCCCGAATGATACAATATGGTGATATCATAGTCTTTCAATAGCTCCAACCACCTCCTCTACCTCAAATTGAGATCCTTTTGCTTGAAAAAATACTGAAGGTTGCAATGATCCGTGAAAACCTCACACAACACGCCATAAAGATAGTGCCTCCAAATCTTTAGCGCATGAACAATGGCTGCCAACTCTAAATCATGAACATGGTAATTCTTCTCATGAAACTTTAACTGCCGAGATGCATATGCAATCACCCTGCCCTCCTACATCAATACTGCTCCGATCCCAACACGGGAGGCGTTACAATATACCGTGTAAGATCATGAACCTGATGGTAATACCAACACTGGCGTTGAAGTCAAGCTATCTTGAGCTTCTGAAAGCTCGCCTCACACTCGTCCGACCATCTGAACGTGGCACCCTTCTGGGTCAACCTGGCCAATGGGGATGCTATAGACGAAACCCCTTCCACAAATCGACGGTAATAACCCGCCAAACCCAAGAAGCTCCTGATTTTCGTGGCTAAAGTGGGTCTAGGCCAGTTCTGGAATGCCTTAATCTTCTTAGGATCTACCTGAATACCCTCTGCTGATACAACGTGGCCCAAGAAAGCGACTAAATCCAACCAAAACTCACACTTCAAAAACTTAGCATACAACTGACTGTCCCTCAAAGTATGGAGCACTATCCTGAGGTGTTGTTCATGCTCCTCCCGACTACGGGAGTATATCAAAATGTCATCAATAAATACGATCACGAAGGAATCCAAATTAGGCTTGAACACTCAGTTCATCAAGTCCATGAATGTTGCTGGGGCATGTCAACCCAAAGGACATCACCAGAAACTCATAGTGCCCATACCGCGTTTGAAAAGCTGTCTTAGGGACATAGAATGCCCTATTCCTCAACTGATGGTATCCAGATCTCAAATCAATCTTCGAAAATACCTTGGCACCCTGAAGCTGATCAAATAAATCATCAATCCTCGGCAACGAATACTTGTTGTTGATGGTGACTTTGTTCAACTGCCGATAATCTATACATATCCTCATAGACCCATCCTTCTTCTTCACAAATAACACTGGTGCACCCCAGGGCGACACACTAGGTCTAATGAAGCCCTTATCAAGCAAATATTGCAACTGTTCCTTCAACTCTTTCAACTTTGGTGGGGCCATCTGGTATGGCGGAATAGAAATAGGCTGAGTGGTCGGAGCCAAATCAATGCAAAAGTCAATATCCCTATCGGGTGGCATCCCCGACAGGTCTGCAGGAAATACCTCTGGAAACTCACGAACAACAGGCACATAATCCATAGAAGGAACCTCAACACTAGAATCACGAACATAAGCCAAATAGGCCAAGCACCCCTTCTCGACCATACGCCGAGCCTTCATATAAGAAATAAACCTACTGGTAGAATGGCCAGGAGTCCCTCTCCACTCCAATTGAGGCAACCCAGTCAAGGCTAAGGTCACCGTCTTGGTGTGATAGTCCAACATAGCGTGATAGAGTGACAACCAATCCATACCCAATATAACATCGAAATCCACCATATCTAAGAGCAGGAGGTCTATACTGGTCTCAAGACTCCCAATAGTAACCACACACGAACAATATACGCGATCTACAAGAATAGCATCCCCCACAGGCGTGGACACATACACAGGGGAACTCAAGGAGTCACGAGGTACAACCAAATATGAAGAAAAATAAGACGACACATAGGAGTAAGTAGGCCTCGGATCAAATAGAATTGAAGCATCTCTACTGCAAACTCAAACAGTACCTGTAATGACAACATCAGATGACTCAGCCTCAGGTCTGGCTAGAAAAGCATAACATCGGGGCTGGGCCCCACCACTCTGAATCATATCCCTGGGATGGCCTTTAGTTGGCGGGCCTCCACCTCTAACAATCTGGCCCCTACCTCTAATTTCCTGACCCCTGCCTCTAGCTGGCTGAGCATTCGGTGCAGCTACTGGTTCCAGAACCATAGCACGAGAACTCTGGTGTTGTGAACTGCTCGATGCACGAGGGAAAAATTTAGCAATGTGCCTCAGATCACCACAAGTATAAGTAGACTTCGGCTACTGAGACTACTGGCCAGCAAACTAACCCTGTCGACCTGAATAACCACCCTGAAAACTTTGAAGGGGAGGTGCACTGGTAGGAGCTGGTTGTGCACTATAGGTTGGCTGATCAGAATAAGACATATAAGGTCCACGACCACCTAGGTCACCATGGGATGCCTGGAGTGCTGAATGAAATGGCCTGGGAGGATGGCCTCTACCATAAGTATCCCCGCCTCCAGACGAAGCATCGTTGAATCCACTGAAATGACGAGGTATCTTGTCCGACCCTTGACCTCTCTTTCCAAGAACCATCTCAACTCGTCTGGCGACATTAGCCGCATCCTGGAAAGAAATCTCTACTCCCTGTCTCCTTAGCCATCTGCAATCTAATAGGCTGAGCATGACCCTAAATAAACCTTCTCACCCTCTCCCTCTGTGGGAAGTAGAAGAATAACATGACGGGCCAAATCCACAAAACAGGTCTCATACCGAGTAACAGTCATGCTGCCCTGCTGGAGATGCTCGAACTGACGGCGGAACTCCTCTCTCAAGGTGATAGGAAGAAACTTCTCTAAGAAGACATGTGAGAACTGGTCCCAAGTAAGAACAGTCAACCCAGCTGGTCTGGTCAATAAATAATCCCTCCACCATTTCTTGACGGAACCAGTCATCTGAAAAGCATCAAAGTCGACCCCATTGGTCTCCAATATACCTATGTTCTGAAGAACCTCGTGAAAACTATCAAGATACTCTCGGGGATCCTCTGAAATGAACTGGAAAGAGCTTCGTAAACCTATCCAATCTCCACAAATCCTCAGAGGACATAGCTGACCCATCAACAGGTTGTTCCGCAACAACCGACCAAACTACTCCGATCGGATGGGCTGTTGGAGTCTGAAATCGGGGAGCCATCTGCTCCGGAGTGTGAGTAGCAAGAGTCTGGGCTCGTCCTCCAGCCTGATATACGGCTGGTGCCATGGGGAATGCGCCAGTCTGGGCCACACTCTCCATAAGGACCAATAATCGAACCAAGGCATCCTGGAGCACTAGGGTGCAATAAACCCCTCCGGGACCAGAGCTGGTCCGGCAGGAATAGTCTGAGCTGGAATCTCCTCATCGAACTCTACCTGAGACTCCACAGTTGCTGTTTTTGCTCGAGCCCTAGGCTGAGCCCTGCCCCTGCCTCGTCCTCTGGCGCGGCCTTGGTCTCAACCTCTGGCGCGGCCTTTGCCTCGACCTCTGCCCCTCGTAGGAGCTGATGCTGGAGGCTCTAACTGCTGATAAGCGGAGGAAGCGGTACGTGTTCTCTCCATCTGCGAGAGAATAAGAATAGGAGAATTCAATTAGTATTAACATAACGAAATCGCACTACAGGGTTGAATAAAAGTAAAATTTGTTCCTAAACTTCGTAGCCTCTGGGAGATAAGTACATACGTCTTTGTACCGATCCCCCAGACTCTACTAAGCTTGTCCATGAATTGTGAGACCTAAGCAACATAGTACTCTGATACAAACTTGTCACGACCCGAATTCCCACCGTCGGGACCGTGATGGCACCTAACATTCACTTGCTAGGCAAGCCAACATTTGAGACTCAATACATAATAGTTTTAAAACTTACGGCGATTAACAACAATTAACACATATCGAATTAATAAGAGCTCCAAAATTCATAACAAAACCCAGTATTTATACATAACTACCCATGATCTGGAGTCACAACTCACGGACTTCTATGATTTATCTACAAATATTTGGATGAAGGAAAACTTCAATTGTTTAAGAGTCAAGAAAACAGTAAAATGAGCAGGTAGGAGGGGACTCCAGGGTCTGCGAACGTCGGCAGGTCTACCTTGGGTTTCCTGTATAGTGAAGTCAGCAACAAATCTCAGAATCAGCTCGGACCGATACATGAATCTGCACAGAAAGTGCAAAGTGCAGTATCAGTACAACCGACCCCATGTACTGGTAAGTGTCGAGCCTAACCTCGCGAAGTAGTGACGAGGCTAGGACAAGACACCCACAAACAACCTATGCAGTATAATCATACGTGTAGCAATAACAACAATAGAAGAAATAAGACAGGAAATATTGGGAGGGGGCATGCTGAGGGGTTCACAATGTAAGAAATAAGAAACAATGATATAACCAGATCAATCAAAATGCCTTAAATATATAAAACAAGTAAGAACAGTAAAAAAACCGGCATCACCATTCGTGCTTTTACTCTCAACCTCACCATATGAAACAATAAAAATGGTAAAAGAAACTACACGGCATCACCCTTCGTGTTTTTACTCTCAACCTCACCATATGAAACAATAGAATGACACGACATCACCCTTCGTGCATTATCACTCAAAAAAACATGGCACGACATCACCCCTCGTGCATTAACACTCGCTCACGAACATTGTGCAACATCACCCTTCATGCTTTACATTCTTCCTTACCAAACAAAGATCAATAACAACGGAGAGATAGAAATATCAAAGAAATCAGTCTTGCTTCAATATTTAATTCCACAATATCAACCTCAACCTTGGGCCAATACTCAACAATTACCAAATTTCAATAAAACAGTTACAAGAACAAGACTCACTCGCATGCTATGACTCGACAACAACACATAGGTGCTCGTCACCTTACCTATACATTGTATTCAACAACAAAACACGAAGCAAATAGTCAAATAATACCTAATCCCTCAAGTCAAAGTTAGACATGACACTTACCTCGCTCCAAAGGCCAAATTCAAAGCACAACCACCACTTTTACTCTAGATCCACCTCCAATCTACCTGTATCTAGTCATAATTAACTTACTAACATTAATTAATGCTAAAGAAATCAGTTTCAATACATAATTATAGGTTTCCCAAACTTTCCCACCAAAAGTCAAAAATCGACCCCGGTCTCGCTTAGTCAAAACTCGAGGTTCGGACCAAAACTCATTCACCCATTCAACCCCGAGCCCGAATATGTAATTAGTTCTGGAATCCGACCCCAAGTCGAGGTCTACATTCCCAAATTTGCAAAATCCCCAATTCTCCGGAAATCCCTAATTTCTACCATGAAAGAACAAGATTTAGGACTAGGAATTCAATGGGTGATGATGGAAATTGAAGAAAACGAGTTAAAGAGTGCAAACCAATGATTTGGTGTTGAATTACCTCTTCAAAATCTCCCTAGGTCGAGTTCTAGTGATGAAATATGAAATTTGGGAAGAAGTCCCATTTTTGTTCTGTTTTAAAATCACTGGACAGGTCTTCATCGCGTTCGCAAAAGACCTGTCGCGATCGCGATGCACAACAGCCAGAAAAGCCTTCACGTTCACGAAGAGTTGCACACATTCGCAATGTCGTATCCCCCTGACCTTCGTGTTCGTGAGCGTGGGACCGCATTCACATAGAACAACTCGATGATTCCCAGCCCACCTCCAATACACTACGCGTCGCGTCTAGCCGGTCGCGTTCGCGAAGAGAAGACCCCCCCAGTGTTCCGCGTTCGCGACCAAAGTCTCGCGTTCGCGTAGAACAAATCCATACCCATCCCTGTTTCACTTCGCGATCGTGAGAGTGACTTCGCGATCGCGAAGCACAAAATAGCAGCACACCAGAAACATCAAAACACATCAGATTTTCTAAGTGTATATCATCTCATAGCCTATCCGAAACTCACCCGAGCCCTCCAGGCTCTAACCAAACATGCACACAATTACAAAAAAAATTATACGGACTTGTTCGTGCAATCAAATTGTCAAAATAACACCTAAAACTACGAATTTAGCACCAAAACATATGCAATTCTCAAGAACACTTTAAAATTCCGATTTTATTAACCGAAGGTCCGAATAACGTCAAATCAATTCCGTTTCATAAAGGACCTGTACCGGGCTCTGAAACTAAAATACGGATCCCATACCAACAAGATCAAACATTAACCAATTTCTTAAAACCATTATAATTTACGTCTTTTAATTTTAATCAAAAATTCATATCTCGAGCCAGGGACCTCGGAATTTGATTCCGGGCATACGCCCAGGTCCCATATTTTACTACGGACCCACCGGGATTGTCAAAACATGGTTCCGGATCTGTTTACTCAAAATGTTGACCGGAGTCAACTAGAATCACTTTTTAAGGCCAAAAATTATTATTTCTTCAATTTTCCATATAAAAGTTTTTCGGAAACACACCTGAAATGCGCACGCAAATCAAGGAGG
Organism: Nicotiana paniculata; assembly: GCA_005239505.1. Taxonomy (NCBI): domain Eukaryota; kingdom Viridiplantae; phylum Streptophyta; class Magnoliopsida; order Solanales; family Solanaceae; genus Nicotiana; species Nicotiana paniculata. The sequence continues at coordinate 10,091 of ML313318.1, forward strand.
GTAAAATGAGATTTTTAAGGCTATAGAGCGCATAATTGAATTCTAAAACATACGATGACCTTTTAGGTCATCACAACTAGGTACTGGCAAGGGAATACATGTGACAACAGATGAAGACCTAACTTCCTGTATGATGCTTTTAAGAAGCCATACTACAAAGGTTCGAAATGTTTTGTTGGTATATCAGAAATACTTTCTGAAAACTTTATTAGAGATCAACAACAAGAAGGTAATGAAATAATGGAGATTGACAATCAACAATTATTGAAGGCAAGCACATATGTTCCAGAAGAGCAACTGATGGTGATTTCTGAAAAACCAGAAGAGCAAGACATTCCAATTTATGAAATTACAATGCAAAATAAGAGTGTAATTCCTATAGAAGATCAACACTTTAAAAAATTAGACACAATTGAAGGGAGAAAAAGGAAACAAAAAGGAGAGGCAAAAGAATCCCCATCAATAATACTAAAGGAAAATGCATCATTGGATGATGTAAAACTGGGGTTTATTTTTTCAAGACAAAAATGCTATGAATAGATGTTTTTGCTTAGCAGCAATAAAGGAAAACCTTGAGTTCTATGTGAAAAGATCAAGTAATACAAGATACTCTTTGGTATGTACTGATGAAAAGTGTGGTTGGACTGTTCGAGGTTCAAGAATTAAGGAATCAACACTTATTAAAATAGTTAAATTTCAGAGAATACATGAATGCTCTGTTGACATTAGAAAGTCACATCAAAGACATGCAACTTCAAATGTGATTAGAGATTACATGATTGACAACTTAAGGGACATAGCTACTGAAGTAAAGCCTAAGTTTGTGATTTCAGAAATGAGAAGATCACATGGAATAGATGTTGGTTATGGAAAAGCATGGCGTGCTATTCAAAAAGGGATATCTTTATTAAGAGGCACAACAGAAGAAAATTATGAGCAGTTGTCGACATGTTTGTATATGATCGAACAAAAAAATCTAGGATCATATACTAGTATTAAGAGAGATGAAGAAAACAGGTAAATATCTTGCGTTTGTGGCATCAGATCTGCTAATATCCTTTAGTATTCAGCTTGTCATATCATAAAAATAAATTTTATTTACTTTTCAATGTAACAGGTTTGTTTACATGTTTTTTTATGTATGGCACGTCAATTTCTGGGTGGAAGTATTGTAGACCACTTATTGCTGTTGATGGAATATTTTTAAGAAATAAATATAGAGTTGTTCTATTAGAGGCAGTTACAAAGGATGAATGTAATCAGATTTTTCCTATAGCATTTGGGGTAGCGGATTCATAGAATAACGAATCATATGAATGGTACTTCAGAGAATTAAGAAAAGCAATTGGCATTCGTAAAGATTTAATGTTTTTGTCAGATCGACACAAGGCGATTGCAAAAGTTTTCCCCGAGTGCTACCATGGTATTTGCATATATCACTTAGAGAAGAATCTGAAGCAAAGAAGAGTGAAAAATACTGTAATAAACCTGTTTCAAAGTGCTGCAAGAGTATACATTCAATAAGAATTTGATGACTTTATGTCCCAAATAGCTACTGTTGATAAGAAAGCATTCGACTATTTGATGGAGGAACCACCAGGAAGATGGGCTCGTTCACATTGTCCAAGACGACGATATGATATGCTAACAACAAATATTATTGAGTCAATGAATAATATTTTGAGACGTGCAAGAGAATTTCCACTTTTAACAATGATGGATTTCATACAAGAAAAATTGTAAATCTGGTTCTATGAAAGAAGGACAACAGCAGAAGGAATATTTCGTGAATTATCAAACTGGGCAGAAGCAACATTGGAAGACAAAATTAAACCAGCTTTTACATTTAGAGTATTGCCCATTGATTGACTCAAATTCAAAGTTAAAGAAGGGGGTATGAAATTTATTGTTGATCTAGATAAAAGAGTATGTGCTTGTTCTGAATTTCAGCTAGATTAGATACCCTGTGAATATGTAATTGCTGCAATTGACAGTATATATCAAAAGAAATCGGCTTTCTGCTCCGCCTATTATACAAGGGACTTTTGGTTGAAAACATATGAAGGTCAAGTAAATTCTGTAGGTGATTCAACAACATAGGTTATACCAGATAATATTAAATCAGTAATCACTAAGCCTCCAGATGCAAAAGTTATGCTAGGAAGAAGACAGAAGAATCAACATGTTTCCTGTACATAATTCAAGAAGGAATCAAGATGTGATCATTGTAAAAGATATGGACACAACAGAACGAATTGCACAAATTCAGTAGTAGTTCATCCTTATGTAAAAATACAGGAAAAATGATGATTGATTATATAAAATAAGGTTGCATACACTCGTTCAAAAAACTGATTGTCATCCAGAACAATTTATTGGGCGATTCTTGTTTCTCAAAATATTATTAGTGTCAATTTTTTTGTTTCTTGATTTGAAGTCAAGATGATCGTAATCTTTTTTTCTTCTATAACAACATACTTTGCTGGTGTCAGACCTCCTTTTTCCCGAGGGGGGATAGGGAGTTCTTCCAATTAAAATGACATTATTCGAAATGAGATTATTTATTTATTTAGAGTCGCCACTTGAAATAATTTATGGTGTCCCAAGTCACCGATTTATTTTAAATCCCAAATCGAGGAAATTGACTCTATTCATGGCCTGCGAAACCAGAAGACCAGGTAAGGAATTCTGTTAACCCGGGAGAAGGTGTTAGGCATTCCCTGATACCGTGATTTTAGCACGATCGCTTTAATCATACCTAGCTTAGTCAATTTGTTTAATTACGTGCTTTGGAACCTATGTGCATTTTCCCTTTTTACCCCTTTTGATTACTAGACTATTTGTAATTATGAAATTATTTTGAAATGAGTCACGCATACGTGTACTCATTTGTTTGGCGTGTCAAAGTCGTGTCACGTGTACGTGTACACAACTAATAACACTTTATTATTATTATTACGATTGTTTCGCCCAAAGTTGCTCGAACGCATACTTCGGTTTATTTTGAGAGTCATAATTATGTCACGCGAACGTGTACACAATCACAATAATAGATTAAAAGCGTGCCTAAAAGTATACTAGCTGTTCATTATTCTTCTAAACTTTGAGATTATTGTAAAGGCATGCATTATGGAGTTAGGCTAATAACTAAATCATGAAGACCGAAAGCTAAGATATAATCTAAATCTAGAAAACTTCAACACAGTAATACTTTAAAAAAATATATATATTAAAGGCAAATGGATCCAAAGTCTCGATAAAATTTTTCTTCCTATATTAAAAATGATACCTTATTACTAAAAATGTGCATAGTTTCATATTTACCCGCCATGTTCACATTTATTCTACAAATATTATACCATTCATTAAATATAGGAGTTGATTCCTAATTAGGCGCGCTACAAAATCTGGAACTAAATATTCTAATTGATTTTGAAACGGAAATCACGAATTAAACGTTATCTTGAATTTCAAAAAATTACAGCGACTCTGTTATGTAAATTCTCTGTTCGTCGACATTTTTTCATAATCAACAAATCAAAAAACGAATTTCAAAACAAATTACAGCGACTCTGTCTGCAAATTCTCTGTTCGTTGACATTTTTTCATAATCCACAAATAAAAAAAACGACAAAATATTCAACAAATTCAAATAAAATTCTAGCGACTATGTTCTGTCGATATTCTGTTCTTCTACTTTTTTTCTCAATCCACAAATCAAAAAAGCGACAAAATATTCAACAATTCTTCTGCAACAAAATGCAATCATGTCCAAAATCCCAATTATGCTACAATTGAATGGGAATTGGGATAGTTATGGCAGATTTAGAGATTTTCAGGTTGATGGCATTGTGCTCGATGATGATGCCATTTACAACATATTGATTTCTACAATTTCAGAGCAATTAATGATTGATACTTCGGAGAAAATTGTAGAAATCAAATATATTGTGAATGATCATTCTCCTCCAATGGAGATTAGGAACAATATGGGTGTTTGTGTATATATGGAGACAAAAAAAGAGAATAAAAACTTAGGATCATATCCGCTATGTATAATTGTACGTGAGTTTAATATGGAATTGAGTATCAACAATGAGAACACACGTGCAGGTTTATTATGTTACAAATTCTATGAAATTCTGATTTTATGTTAATATCTACAAAATACCTACATTTATCTACAAATAAACTACATATCAGTTTAAGTATGTATATATCAGTATTATTTTTAAGGGTATCTACAAAATTACTACATTTACACTACAATTAAACTACATTGTATGTGGAAAAAAAATATTGACTACAAAATTTCTCTTCATCTACAAAATTTCTACAAATATTCTACAAAATGGTAATGACAATATTTATCTTTATTTTCATGCAGGTTCGTCTGGAACACTAAAGTTACTTGATATGCCAGCATCTCCCTTTATAGAGGAATAGGAAAGTACAATAATAATTGAAAGTACACAAAGTGTTATTGAAGAAGGACAAGTATATCAAGACAAGCAAACAATTGCAACTGCAATGAAGCACAATTCTGTCATGCACAAGTTCTAATTCAGGGTTAAAAGATCTAGCCATAGAAGGTATGAATATCTGAATGGTGAAAAGATCATTACAAACAGTCTTTTCCTTGTGATATGTGTTTTTCAAAATTGTAGATGAAATGTAGTCATATTGTATAGTGTATTGCTTTTATGTTAAAACAGTCCTTTTTATTACATCTACATTGATAACCTGTATTAAAACTCTATTTTTTGTAGCTACTGGCTTATATGCGTTGGTAAAAACTATAATTGGAACTTCAAGGCAACATCCATTAATGATTCTGCAATGTTCAAGGTTAGGAGTTTCAACCGACAACACACATGCTCCTTACTAGATAATTCATTCATACATCGCAAAACTACTGCAGTTGTAGTTGGTAGCATGATTATTCCAAAGTATTGTGATCCTAAGACAGTTTACACACCAAAGGACATACAAACTGACATGTTGTCCGAACACGGAGTGAACCTAAGCTACATGCAAGCATGAAGAGCAATGAAAAAGGCTTTATAGTTTTTGAGAGGTCATCCTGCTGATTCCTACAGCAAATTACCAAAATATTTTTATATTCTTGAGAAGGCGTATCCTGGTTCTGTTATTAAATTGAAAAAGACAGCAGATGAATGCTTCTTATATGCATTTGTTGCTATTTGTACATCAATCAATGGTTGGGAGTATTGTAGGCCAGTAGTAGTGGTTGATGGGACTTTCTTAAAGTCAACATACAGGGGGATTATGCTGGCAGCCAGCACAATGGATGCAGCAGGTAAAATTGTAGATATTTTGTAGATATTTTGTATACAGTTTATAAAATGTAGATACATTGTAAATACTTTGTAGATATAATGTAGTTTATATGTCTTTGTCTTTTTATATATATTTTAAAAGCTAATACTTAATTATTTTTTGACTAATAATGTAGGTACAATACTGCCTTTGGCATATGCTGTGGTTGATTCGGAAAACGACGAATCATGGAAGTGGTTTTTTGAGAAATTCAAGCAAGTATATGGTGAAAGATCTTCAATGTGTGTTGTTTCAGATCAGAATGAGAGTATCCTGAAGGCAACATCAATTATCTATCCGGTCATGCCACACTACTCTTGCATGTGGCATATTTGGACAAATATAAGGGCAAAGTTCAAGAAGGGTCATCTAAAATTAAGTGAATTGTACTTTGCTACATCACGTTCATACACTATGGATGAATTTAATGAAAGGATGTCGAAGATTGAAGAGATAGACCCACGTGTTAAATCATACCTATATGATATTGGCTATCATACATGGTCAAGAGTACATGCAACGGTGAATAGAACTTGGACTATAACATCAAACATTGTAGAGTCGTTGAATGTTGTAACAAAAGATGCAAGAGAGCTGCCAATATTAGACCTATTAGAGTATATGAGGACTCTTCTTGAACGTTGGACCAACGAGAAGTTATTGAAGGCAAAGGGTACTTTCACATACCTTGGGTCCAAATTCAACAAAGAATTGGAGAACAACAGAACATTATCGCAGAAGCTTAGGGTAAGATCTGTTTATTTGATGCAGAAAAATAATATATTAATATACAGTATCTCCAGATTGTAGATATTTGTAGATATATTGTAGATAATTTGTAGATTGTAGATAATTTATAGATAAATTGTAGATAAGTTGTAGATAATTTGTAGTTAATCTATTTTTTTATGATTGTAAATAGTTTTCTTTCTGTTTGTTATGTAATTGTAGGTGAGGGCTTTAACAGATCATATCCATACTGTGATAGATGGTGTGAAGATGTACATTGTGTGTCTTGAAAGCAAGAAATGTAGCTGTGGCCAGTTCCAGCTTGATGAACTTCCATGTGTGCATGCTTTGGCAGCTTTAAGGCACATGAATGGAACTTATGAAAATTATTGCCCTCCATTTTACACAAGGGACAGCCTATTGCGTACATATGAAATACCGGTAAATCCTCTGCCTGATGAAAGAAAATGGAATGTACCACACCATATATCTGATGAAGTAGTAAATCCATCTACGGGAAAGAAAAGGCAGCCAGGAAGACCTCAAAAGGAAAGATACAAAACATATGATGAACTAAAGTCAAAGAAGTACAAGGTGTCATGTGGCAACTGTGGAGGTGAAGGGCATAACAAAAGATCTTGCAAGAATGCGCCCAAAAAGAAANTCGTCCTTCACATAGTGGTTTAATTTTTATCTACAATTTATCTACAAAATATAACTATAAAAAGATTATAAATTAACTTGAAGTGATAACTTGAATACTTAAATATTTTCTACAAATTAAATAAAGATTCAATTACAAAATTATATACAATATTTTCTACAATTTAAACGCAAGGTGTTTTCCATTATTTTGTAGTTTATATCATTTGTATTCTAGCAACAAAATAACTACATATTTTTTTGTTGACAGAATAACAGTATAAACATTCAGTTGGCAAGGATTTATATATTAAAATAATGAAGAACAAGTACTCTAAATATTCAACAAGTGAAAATAAAACCAACAGGTTGTTTTCAAGTGAACTACTAAATTGGATAGAAATTAACAAAACAAAAGATAATGTAAGTGTAACGCGAGTCTGCTAAATAAAAACACAAAAGAATTGTTCAGAAACTTGTGTACTATTATTCTCCTATAAACTATCATCCACGAAACAATTGTGCTACATGTTTCATACATAGACATGACAACTACTTCTTCTTCCTATGAACTTTTGTTTTCTCATTCAAAGCAGGTGCACCCTTTCTCTTTGCCAATCTGCCTGTCACCTCAATTTCACTAATTGCCGCATTTTCCTGCTTCTTGGTAGCATAATCCCACAGTAGCGCTCCATAGCGTCTTCGGTGTTGGTCAATGTCAGAAAGGTCTTCTGCGGGGATTGACAATTGTCCAAGGCTAACATATTCAGCAAAGGCAGCAACAAATACACCACAGTCGCTGCAAAAAAAAAATTAATATTTACCAAATGATTAGAAACAAAAAAGAATTAAATGTATAGAAAGAAAGAATATTTTTTTACAGCGATCCTTCTTTTTGTTGTGGGATTTCTCCAACTATCCACTGAATGTTAATAGGGTCGGTAACATGTTTCTCAATGTAAGCCTTTGTATTCTTGAAGTTGATGTCTTTACGCTTCCCATAAAAACCGGTGCATGACAAATACAAAGGGATAATAACAGAAAACTTTTCGACACAGGATTCAACAAACTGATGATTGCGTGAAGAGACCATTGATCATACGCATAAAGTTGCTTGTCTGCAATGTCGAAAATGACTAACCCCCAGTGAAATTTTTCTACAATGTTGACGGGCGTGATGACATAGTCAACTTCATCATGCAACATTTGCAAGTAGTCTATACCCCAATATGTATTCTGCAACAACATCCTGAGGTTTAACAACCGAATACTTCTTTTCTGGAGGAGAATTAATGAACTTTTCATAAATTTGTTCAATTCTGGTCTTGAACAAACAATCTGTTGTGGTAAACCTGGTCTTGTTGTGGGGGCCATACTTACCTCTTTTCTCTAAGTAATACATTATAACATCAATGTGCTGCAAACCAAAAATAGTTGGCATTTAACCAGCAAGTCAACTTCAAATAATTTACATAAAACTACAATATAACTACAATTAACTACAAAACAGAAACAAAATATCTATAGTGATATCTACAACAGCTCTACAATTTAAACTACAAAGTCAACTTCAAATAATCCAAAAAATAGCTACACTTTGTCTACAATTACACTGCAAACATGGAACACAACATCTACAATCATGTCTCCGTCATATCTACATTTTATACTACAAGTGATCTTGTTATGTATACATAATCTACAACATAAATACAATTATACTACAAACAAGAAACACAGCACCTACAATTATGTCTACATCATATCTACAATTCATACTAGAAGTCATCTTCAAATATTCTACATATCTACAAAATAACTACAATTAAACTACAAAACATACGACAAAGCATCTACCAATCATATCTTGGGAATTAACTCCTTGTTACTTACCGAGTCATTGAGGACTTGTCCGCGGTGAGCCAGGGAAAAGAACCAGTCCTTCTTATCAACCTTTTCTACTCCAAGGTCTAACCAAGGCTTAATTTGGTTGTCCTTTATGGAATACGGAGCCTTCCTCCTGTAACAACAAATAGATGTAAAAAAAATTGGAGAATGAATTAAATATGTAAAAGATAAATGCTGAAATCAAAGTATCAAATTATGCATTCTAACCTCTTTGAACCTTTGTCGCTACCGTGGCATAACCACTTGTTGAATTGATCTAAAACCTCCGGATCTACATCTTCACCAATAACATTAGTAAAGGGGTGCTTGAGGAGGAAAAGTTGAGGGCCAACCGAGCTGCTGCCACCAGAACTGTATAGAGGGATAAATGGTGATCGGGCATGCTTTCCCGGCTGCCTTGTTCTACCCGGATTCATAGGTGTTGCATCATCTTGTATAGACTCACCAAACTTAACCAACTGGGATAAGTTGTCAGGCAGCTCAAAATCATCCAGTGTAACCCCCTTCTTCTCAGCTTCGGATTGTTCTGAATCATCCAGTGCACCTTCATTGTCATGTTCCCCATTGACATGTTCTGTGTGAGCTGCTACTGTCACCCCGTGAATTGGGGACTGTGCATTCATATCTTTCATATCTGTAACACCATGCATATCTTACTTAATAGAACTGTTAAAAAATTCAAATAGCACAAAAATATATATGAATAACAGTATGATACATGCTTTCTCTTCATCAGCTGCACCTTCACCTAGATTCACATACTGTGCCTCTGCACCTTCATTGTCATGTTCCTCATTGACCTGTTCTGTTTTAGCTGCTACTGTCACCCCGTGAATTGGGGACTGTGCATTCATATCTTCCATCTCTGTAACACCATGCATATCTTACTTAATAGAACTGTTAAAAAATTCAAACAACATAAAATATCTCTGAATAGCAGTATGATACCTGCTTTCTCTTCATCAACTGCACATTCAAAATGTGTAAATAAATCACCATGTGCTGGAAGATTTTCTTCACCAATTGCACCTTCAACATGATCTATTTTTTCCATTAAAAATGTTAAATCATACTGTATAATGGTGGCTTGACAGAGTTAGCATATATGTAGGAATATTGTAGATAATTTGTAGATAATTGTAGACATGTTGTATATATTCTGAAACTAATTGTAGATACTTTGTAGGTATTTTGTTGATACCTGCTGGCTTGCACTTGTTCCCCAATATTGATATGAAAATGCTGATTGTTCATGTCTTTTTGTTGATCATTATTTTTTGTTGAACTACCAGCAAACTAAATATTTTATGTTAGTTTGTATATATTTTTTCATATGCCATGATTTTTTTTGCTATATAAATAAAATTCGCATCTTACCTTGGCATCATCTTGCTCATTTCTACTGTTTATCAAATGCAAAACAGTCTGCACAAATTCATTTATTAGCACTCGAAGGCTATCGAGTTCTACAAAGACAGCTTTCCTAAAATCTTCAAGCTTTTCATCAACCTACATGTTACAAAATACTAAGTTATTAATTTTATAATATGTATTAACATACATTCAAAAACATATGCAATTATATATAAACATATATCAGAATTTGTAAATTTGTAAATATTTGTAGACAGTTTATAAAATGTATATACATTGTAGATATTTTGTTTATATGTAGTTTATATGTATTTGTCTTTTTATATGTTTTTCAAAAACGCTAGTAAGTTGTTAACTGCATAATATGTCTTAACATACATTAAAAAACAGTTGTAATTTTATATATATATATATCAGAATATGGTATACATATTACCTGCTCAATGCCTTTTTCTAATTTTCTAATCCTTTTAACAATAGCCTCCTTCTCCTCTTCTCCATCTGTTTGTTTGGGTTCCAACGTAGGAGGATCAGCATTGGGAACCTCAGATGTTTGTTCAGCCTCTTTAACTTTCTACTCAATTTTGTCTGGCAAAGACAACAACTCAATCTCTTCAGGACATTCACTTAGGTTGATAAAATGAATGAGGAAAAAATCAATTAGTTTGATTAAGGCAGAAATGTAGAATAATTGTAGATATATTGAAGGTAAATTTATAATCATAAAAAACATATTTTACCTTTATCCATTCAGGCTTTATCATTTTTTCTTCAAAGGCAGCTAACCAAATCTGCCCCCTACTAGCTGACCATGACAGTATGCGAGGTATTGAGTTAGAACTCCTCGTAGCTAGATCAGTGTTGACGGAAGAGCAACACCCATAGAGCCATAATTGCATTGCTAGTGGGCATCCTCGTATGAGATAAGAATGTACATACGGATTTAGTCTGTGCCTAACAGATTTCATCAGCTGGTTGAAAGATTTAATACCCCATGGGTATGACTCATACTGCCCAGATTCTACCAAATAGAACCTAAAGTGATATACAAAAGCCACATGGTTTTTGTCGAAGGACAAATAAAAAATTCTAAAAGATAAAGAATGCACAACTTCACTGCATCCTCATCGTTTACCTAGGTTCTACTGGTTACTATCTGTTTCAATTATAACTTCTCCACTCTTAATTTGTTAGGAAAATAATTGCTCATTATCTTGCTAACAAAATTGGAAGTATAACCAAAATCTATAACCTGAGAAACACATCTTAGACCAGTAATTAATGCAAACTCCCTCAATCCAAAATTTAGTGTTTCACCCTTTAACTGGATAGAAAAATATGATACATTGGATGAGGTCAATTCATACTTCATCAGAAGATGAATGGCCTGGTTTTGCATGCATATAGTGGGAAGAGACAGTAAGTATCCAAAACACGTCTTCTTAAAAAGCTTCAACCCATTTGGAGACAGAAGCTCTTTAATCTGGCTAGGAATTCTAGGATCACACAATGTGGGAATCTAAGCACCTCATAATCAAAATTATGTGGGCAAAAAAGTGTCCATTCTGCACAAACAATAAATAATCTCACATTAATAAACTGCCTAAAAAAGATACATTCGTCTACAAATTATCTACAACATAACTACAAAGGATTACATAATATCTACAATTTAACACGTAATATGCAAATAACCAACAACAAAAATATCTACAATTCTGATACAAGTATTACAAGTAATGTAAAAATATAACTACAAAAAAACTATAAAATATCTACAAATGTAAAGGCAGAACATTAAAACTACAAATAATCTTCAAAATTAAGACAATTAATCTACAATTGTCTAAAAACACATATTACAGAGATTTTAACATCCTAAATCAAACTAAATAATTAGAAACGAAATTAATAAATTTTTACCTTCACCACTGAATGTTTCCGAACATTTTTAGGGTGTTTTTTTGAATCTTTCTTCATTTTTGGATTTTTTGAACTAGGAGTCACCTTTGCTTTCTTTCCTGTTCGAAGGTTCACCTCTTCTACAAAATCGTCATCTACCAATAACTCTTTTCCTTTTCATTTCCCTTGTTTCACTGGCGTAGAAGTTTCTCCAACATCGACATCATGTTTTTGTTTAGTTCTCGTTTTAGCTCTGATTTATCGGGGAGAAAGACTATGAGTCGTATCTATAATTGCATGGGAAGATTTCCCCTGATTTTTGGGTGATTTTGGTGATAAAACACCCAAATCAAAAGAGGGTATATCATCTTCTGCTACTTTTTTATGACTACGTTTCGAAGCTTTATTGTTCTTCATTGAGGAACTTTAACTGGAGTAAAATGGGTGAATCAACTTCAATTTTATGTGAATTTAAGGGAAGAATGGGAAATGGAAGTTTGTGTGGTTTCAGAAGAGGGAAAATGTGTATAAAGAACATGTGTCTGGGTAAATGTGGGTGAGGGTGAGAGTTTAGGAGAGAGAAACGTGGGATATACAGACACCTTTAATTAAAGAGTAAAAATAGTCTCATTAATTAGACATTTAATTAATTATGGTGTAAAATTGGTAATTAGGTATACTAAGTGTAATTAAGTCAAACCTTGAACATTGAGGGTAATACAGTTTACTATGTGATATAGGAATGTAAATCTAATAGTTGATGTCAATAGGCAGTATTTTTCAAACTCGACAAAGTAGTTGATGTAGCTTTCTAACATATTTCCCTCAATCTATAATTGAGAATACTATAATGAATCTTTAAGATTATTGAGAATACTATAATGAATCTTTAAGATTATGTCTAGTCGAAAATCCCAATTAAACTACAATTGAATGGGAATTGGGATATTAAAATTGAATATACCCAGTTTGTAGATATTTTGTAGATAAATTGTAGATTATTTGTATTCTGATTGTAGATGCTTTGTTTTTTATTTTTACAAATCAAAAATGACTAAAACTTCTACAAATCTTCTGCAAAAAACGTAATTATGTCAAAAATTTCAATTAAACTACAATCGAATGTGAATTGGGATATTAAAATTCAATATACCCATTTTGTAGATAAATTGTAGATTATTTGTATTCTGATTGTAGATGCTTTGCTTTCTATTTTCACAAATCAAAAACGACTAAAACTTCTACAAATCTTCTGCAAAAAACGCAATTATGTCGAAAATTCCAATTATGCTACAACTGAAATGGGAATTGGGATATTAAAATTTAATATACCCAGTTTGTAGATATTTTGTAGATAAATTGTAGATTATTTGTATTCTGATTGTAGATGCATTGTTTTATGTTTTCACAAATAAAAAACGGCTAAAACCTCTGCAAAAAATGCAATTATGTCGAAAATACCAATTAAGCTACAATTGAATGAGAATTGGGATATTAAAATTCAATGTACCCAGTTTGTAGATATTTTGTAGATAAATTGTAGATTATTTGTATTCTGATTGTAGATGCATTGTTTTATGTTTTCACAAATAAAAAACGGCTAAAACCTCTGCAAAAAATGCAATTATGTCGAAAATACCAATTAAGCTACAATTGAATGAGAATTGGGATATTAAAATTCAATGTACCCAGTTTGTAGATATTTTGTAGATAAATTGTAGATTATTTGTATTCTGATTGTAGATGCTTTGTTTTCTGTTTTCACAAATAAAAAACGATTAAAAATTCTACAAATTTTCTGCAAAAAACGCAATTATGTCGAAAATCCCAAGGCATCAAGGATGGACACGACACAATCTTGGTCCCAAGGTTTATGATCTACTTTAACTTATTGGTTGTGCTCGAGAGGGGTTCCATGTCAAAAACTGAATCAAAAAAGATTTAAAAACTTCAAAGAATATATCACAGAATCGTGTAAATCACTCTAACATAAGCATGTAATAAAGAAAATTGAAAAGGATTTTGAATTAATTCAATATGACTTCATACTTTCTATGGTCCAAATCAAATATGAACCAAAATAAATACAATATAGCAGCAACAATACAAAAACTAAAAAGACAAAAAATTCATAGAGAATATAACACCAGAGAGCAGGCGTCTGTCAAGAACCAAAAACAGCAACAAAAAGCTAAACACAATCTCTTCATTTAGTGTTCTTCATTTTCCTCATGGAAATGAAGATGCTTCCCTTTTGGAGTTGGCAATCCCTTCAAATGAAAGACACCTGGCGAAGCAGCAGAAACATCTTCCTCTTCAATTCCTTCAATCTCATCTTCACTGTTGTACACAAAACGAGTATGCTTTCCCTCAAATTTTATATTCATGTTAATCTTGCTAATTGCTTCACACAGTTGAAGTCTTCAATTTTTACTGAATGTAGACGAAAAAAATTTAAATTGAACTTTAATGGTGGGTTAACGATGTTTTTGTGGTTTTAGAAGAGGGGAAAAGGGTAAAAGAAACGTGTGTTTGAGTAAAACGTGGGTGAGGGTGAGGGTTTGGGAGAGAGAAACGCGGGAGGAATGTGATATACGGTACCTTAAATTAAGGAGGGATATACACTGCATTAATTGTACCCTTAAAATACACTATGATATAGAATTGATAATTTGATATATTAAATATAATTATATCACAAACCTTAAACATTGAGGGTAATAAAATTTCATATACAGTATAGGAATGTAAAAATTCCTAATCTTAATGACATAAAGACGGACATATGGACTAATATCATTCTTTAACCCATAGAATTAACAGTAAGATAACAGAGAAAATAGACATTAAAGAAAGCATTCTTCAATTAGTAAGAAGAATCCCCACTTTGTCTACCGCGACGTCAAATTTCGGCAACTCAAACTCGACCGGAGAAATGGACAACAACAAGAACCATAGACCGGAACCAATGTACGGCAACAGAAAATGGGACGGCGACTCAACCGGAACCAAATTCCGACGGACGGTATCTCCAATCCGCAAAGAACAGATAATATCTGCAGAGCTTATCACAAGCTTGTACCTAATCGCCGACGAGAAAACTCCAAAGGGTACCGGCAAAGCAGATTAGCAGTTGAATTGAGAAATATAAAGACAAAGCCCCAAACGTTTAGCACCAAAACAGTAGTACGCAAAGGAATTCAAACAAATGAAAGAACATTTGTGAAGAACTATGAAAAATGATAGTGGAAATGGAACAAAGATTAAACAAAGGTGGCCCAAAATTCGATTTCGGAGAGAGCCATTGACTAACGGACTTGAATAGTTCTTTTTTTCAATCAGTATTCAATTACAGAGACAGAGAAAGTAGAGGAGGGAGTCTGGCGGTGAGAGGGTGAAGAAAGGGTGGGGCGACTGGATTCCTGCGTGGCTGTCTTTTTTTTGTGTCCCCCAAATTGTGCGAGTGACTGGAAAATATATATGGGTAGATATAGGGATGAATTGGTGGTCAAGAAAAAAAAAATGTGTATATGCATCTAAGTTTTGATGGAGAGCACGTGAGTTTGTGACAAAAGATATTAAAGAATTTTTTCACATGAAAATGACTCATTGACTCTTACTTTAATTAATATTTTTTTCTTTTCTTTTAAGAGTATATAAAAATAAAAATACTAACTAATAAAAACTAGACACTTACTCATGACTCGTAGAACCTACAAACCTAGTGCTCTGATACCACTTTGTCACGACCCAAAATTATAGGTCATGATGACACCTAACTCGACCCGCTAGGTAAGCCAACTAACAATAGATACAAGCCAAAAGAATAAATAAGAAACTAAAATAGGATTGACTGAACCTTTACAAATCTACCCAAGAACTGATAGTACGGATCATGAGCTTTTAGGATTTAAAATTTACAAAGCTAATACAAATAATCACACGATTTGTTGAAAACTACATGAACATATTAATAATGTCTAAAACTACCAAGGACAAGTGGAAGCTTCTATCCAGAATACACGAACATCTTCAGAGTCACTCCCGACTTCTCCATCAGCTCCGCTCCAATAGTCTGCATGGAGTATGCAGAAAAGCAGTATCAGTACAACCGACCACATGTACTGGTAAGTATCTTGTCTAACCTCGTCAAAGTAGTGACGAAGCTTTTTACTTAAAAGATGCTTATTGATAACACTATAATGTAAACTAGCAATAGAACTATATCACAATATAATAGAATATAGTACATAATACGACTGTACAGAGCAATAACAGAGTACCAGAAAGAATCACAATTCCACAGTTTCCAGCATCTCGTCCAACATTTTCCTTAGAACGAATACCCATGAACCACAACAAATCACCTCAAAACTTTCATAGTGTGAGAGAAGTACTCAAGACATCAAATCTAAGGGCATAGCAACACCCTTCATGCATTTATCTCATCCTCACCATATATGCGTAAAACAGTACCGACCAAATGATATAAATACCGATAATAGAAATGACAAGGGAGGAAATACACAAGCAGTAATAATGAATGAGAATGTACAGAAGAACATCAGTAACAGACTAAGCGGAGAGCATAGAGGTAATGACAAAAATTAGAAATAAAAAATGTTATAACTTCAACTAAGTAGCATGATGGAGGCATGAAGATGGATATAACAAATAAGAGAAGGGGGAGCGGTACATGTTCTTTATAATGCAACAAGTAGAGGCATGAATGACCAACATGGAAGAAGTCCCGTACCTATGTGCAACAAAATCGATATGACATGGATGCAATCATAACAACAGGAAGTAGGCATGATATTTATAAGTTAAACAAGTACAAGACATATGCAACACAACAACGATTGAGATAAAGAATAAGCACAGAACAGTGATGACAAGCCACATAAGAACCACAAGTACGACCATAACAATTCAAGGTAAGACATGAAGATATCTGCAAGAAAAGAATATCATATAATAATGCATGTTCCTCGTCCTCACTTGCATGGAAACACCCATTGTGCCATGAACTCGCAATGATATAAAAGTATAAAAGTATAAATGCAATGACACGGCGTCACCTTTCGTGCTTTACACTCTTCCTCACATGATAATGACTATAAACAATGGCACAACATCACCCTTCGTGCTTTACACTCTTCCTCACATGATAATGAATATAAACAATGGCACGACATCACCCTTCGTGCTTTACACTCTTCCTCACATGATAATGAATATAAACAATGGCACGACATCACCCTTCATGCTTTACACTCTTCCTCACCAAGCATATGAAATTCAATAAAATGACAAGGCATGAAGTATAAACAACATTGAGGAGAGTGTTCAAACGGATATTCCAACAAATTCTCAATCACGACATTTATAACCAACAATGATTCAATTAAACCCTCAAGGACCATAATATTCAAGTACTTTCACACATCCCACAATTTATCAACAATACAAGTATGGAATCTAGCATATCAAAATATTGGCCATAGCAACATATTAATGATTATGAATAGAGATGACCGAATTAGATACATCAATGTATTCTAAGAATTTCCCATCAAATTGATTAAGCTATATTAGGCTAAGTCTCGACTCTAACATTTAACACTATGTTCTTAATACCTAAAAGTCAAGTGAGGCATGAAGCAAAAAGGTTATGAAATTCTACAAGACACAATTATAACATGATATACCCCCGAGCATGATTAACCCTGGAACATACATATACGCTTGTCACTTCACATATGTATCACCTCCGCAAGTTGCAAATAATGGAAAATAGGAGGAAAAATTCCCTCAACAAAGTTAGGCAAAATACTTACCTCAATTCGTCTAACTCAACACTCAATTTCCGCCTTTCCTTTACAAATTCATCTCCGCTCATCTCAATCTAGCTCAAGACGACTTGAATACATCACTCAATGCAAGAGAAAACAATTTAAATTAATAAAGCTGTGATTTTTATTCAATTTCTAAAAAGTCAACAAAAGTCACCCGGGCCTGCACCTCGGAATCTGATAAATTTTATAAAAACCCGAAGACCCACTCCGATATGAGTTTAACCATACAAAAATTATCAAGTTCCGAAACCAATTCTCCCTTCAAATCATCAACTTACATTTTGAAAACTTTCTTCAAAAACTACCATTTCCCCAACTCAAAACACAATTTAAATGACAAAATAAAGATAAAATCAAGGAATATAATAAATCTAGGTGAAGAGAACTTACCCAATTTATTTGCTTGAAAATCCCACAAAGAATCGCTCAAAATCGAGCTCTACAAGTCAAAATGTGATAAAAATGGTATAACCCTTGATTTGGGATTATATTATGCCTGCCCAGGTATTTGTACATCGCGATAGCGAAAGAAGCAATGTGATCGCGAAGAAGAAAATGGCCAATGCCCAAAATTCACTTCACGATCACGGCCATAGAAGTGCGATCGCGTAGAATGAATAATGCTGCGGTCAAATGCTTCACTCTGCGACTGTGAGATGATGCATGCGATCGCAGAAGAGGAAGGGGACGAATCACCAGCTGTTATAGCTGAGCTATGTGAACGCGGAGAAGGCACAAACATATATACACGATCACGGACTAGTATATGCGAACGCGAAGAAGGAAAACTGATCGCCACCAATGAGCCTTTGCGATCGCGGCTATACCTATGCGATCGCATAGAAGGGAACACCAGAAGACAAAACAACAATTGAAAATAGGAGAAAATAGCCCATAGCCCATCCGAAACACAGCCGATACCCCCGGGACCCTGTTTAAATACACCGACAAGTTCTATAACCTAACACAGACTCACTCGGGGTCTCAAATTACATCAAACAACTCCGTAACGATAAATTGCACCAAGAATCGAACTTATAAATTTCCAAATCTTCCAACTTCTAAAACTCGTGCCGAAACCAATCAAACCAACCCGTAATGACGTCAAATTTTGCAAAGAATCCCCAAATGACATGATGGAGCTGTTCCAACTCTTGGAATTACGTTCCGACACCGATATCACCAAAGTCAACCATTGGTCAAAACTTTCCTCTTTCCAACTTCAACTTTCGCCGAAATGTCTCAAATTACCCTACAGACCTCAAAATCCAAACCGGACGCACGCCTAAGTCCAGATTCACCATATAAAGCTACTAACATCATCCAAAACTCATTCAGGAGTTGTTACACAAAAAGTCAAATTCCGGTCAAATTCTCACCGTTTAAGCTTCCAAAACTAGAATCCTTCTTCCAATTTGACTCTGAATCATCCGGTAATTGAATCCAACCATGCACGAAGGCCGATATACATAATGTGAAGCTTTTCAAGGCCTTATACCACTGAACAGAGCTTAAATTATCAAAACGACCGGTCGGGTCGTTACAATACTTTTCAATGAACTCTTCAAACTTCAACTCAAAAGCTTCAATAATGTCTTGCTTGATTTCGTCGATTACGTTTCTGATAACTGCATCCATTGCTTTTTGTTTCTTCTGTGTTATGAATTCAGAAGATAGATGAGTGTGAGTGAATAAATTCAGAAGCCATTACCTACTTATATAGCAGAAAAAAAGTTCTACAGTGTATATGAAAAGACAAAATGCAACCTGAACGTCAAGTGTAAACAAAAACAGGCAACTAGAACGCCTTCGTGAAAATGTAATTATTACTGTAACACAACCCCCAACGTAAAATATAAATTACTTTTTGTGGTTAAAAATGCATAAAAAACTGCACGCAATAGTTATGAAAAGACGGCACACAATAGTTATAGGTAATTATATTAGAGTCACTTGTAGGTTATGTCGTTTCAAATCTAGCAAAAAATGCTGGATTGTACACATCCAATATGAAATAATGGAGATAATACTTTCATGTAATATACATCCAGCATAATATACAGGAAACAAAATTTTAATTCTCAGTAAATTATTCTTGATATAACTTCACCGTTATTTTAAACGTCTGCATTATAATATACTGACTTATAGAGCTTCATAAGTAGCATTTGCAGTATAATATACAGGAACAAAACAAAATAAGAAAATCCAGCTAATTATAACAAAATAGCATCAACAAAAATTATTAAAATTCAAGTTATTATCCATAAAAATACACCATAAAAATATGAACTCCAATTCATATTATACATAAAAATATAAAAATATAAACAAAAACACATGCTAAAAATAGAGACTTCTATGATAAGACTGCAAATCTAATTACTGTAACACAACTCCCAACGTAAAAAAATTAATTAATTTTTGTGGTTAAAAAAGAATAAAATATTGCACCCAAAGGTTATGAAAAGTAATGGAATTCAGATGTAATGATGAAATATTATAAGCAACTATATTAGAGTCACTATATGTTACGTCGCTTCAAATCTAGCAAAAACAATACTAGATTGTACACATCAGAGTTGAAAGAGTTGAAGGAACAGTTGCAGGATTTGCTTGATAAGGGCTTTATTAGACCTAGTGCCTCGCCCTGGGGTGCACCAGTGTTATTTGTGAAGAAGAAGGATGGGTCTATGAGGATGTGTATAGACTATCGACAGTTGAACAAATTCATCATCAAGAACAAGTATCTGTTGCCGAGGATTGATGATTTATTTGATCATCTTCAGGGTGCCAAGGTGTTTTCGAAGATTGATTTGAGATCTGGCTACCATCAGTTGATGATTAGGGCATCCGATGTCCCTAAGACAACTTTTCGGATGGCCCTACCGGAATTGAAAGTTGAAGAAACAGTTGCATGATTTTCTTGATAAGGGCTTCATTAGACCTAGTGTCTCGCCCTGGGGTGCACTGGTGTTATTTGTGAAGAAGAAGGATGGGCCTATGAGGATGTGTATAGACTATCGACACTGGAACAAAGTCACCATCAAGAACAAGTATCCGTTGCCGAGGATTGATGATTTATTTGATCAACTTCAGGGTGCCAAGGTGTTTTCGAAGATTGAATTGAGATCTGGCTACCATCAGTTGAGGATTAAGGCATCCGATGTATCTAAGACAGCTTTTCGAATGCGATATGGGCACTATGAGTTTCTGGTGATGTCTTTTGGGTTGACCAATGCCCCATCAGCATTCATGTACTTGATGAACCAAGTGTTCAAGCCTTATTTGGATTCCTTCGTGATCGTGTTTATTGATGACACCTTGATATACTTCCGCAGTCGGGAGGAGCATGAGTAGCACCTCTGGATAGTGCTCCAGACTTTGAGGGACAGTCAGTTGTATGCTAAATTTTTTAAGTGCGAGTTTTGGTTGGATTCAATTGCTTTCTTGGGCCACGTTGTATCAGCAAAGGTATTCAGGTAGATATTAAGAAGATTGAGGTAGTCCAGAACTGGCCTAGACCCACTTCAGCCACGGAGATCAGGAGCTTCTTGGGTTTGGCGGGTTATTACCGTCGATTTGTGGAGAGGTTTTCATCTATAGCAGCCTTGTTGGTCAGGTTGACCTAGAAGGGTTCCCCGTTCAGATGGTCAGACGAGTGTGAGGCGAGCTTCCAGAAGCTCAAGATAGCTTTGACTTCAGTGCCAGTGTTGGTATTACCATCAGGTTCAAGATCTTACACGGTATATTGTGATGCCTCCCGTGTTGGGCTCAAAGCAGTATTGATGCAGGAGAGCAGGGTGATTGCATATGCGTCTCGACAGTTGAAGGTTCATGAGAAGAATTACCCTAATCATGATTTAGAGTTGGCAGCCATTGTTCATGTGCTAAAGATTTGGAGGCACCTTCTTTATGGCGTGTCGTGTGAGGTTTTCACAGATCATCACAACCTTCAGTATTTTTTCAAGCAAAAGGATCTCAATTTGAGGCAGAGGAGGTGGTTGGAGATATTGAAAGACTATGATATCACCATATTGCATCATCTGGGAAAGGCAAATGTGGTGGCTGACGCATTGCGTAGGAAGACATAGAGTATGGGCCGTATTGTGTTCATCCTAGTCGGTGAGAGACCG
This sequence comes from Nicotiana paniculata, assembly GCA_005239505.1. Classification (NCBI taxonomy): domain Eukaryota; kingdom Viridiplantae; phylum Streptophyta; class Magnoliopsida; order Solanales; family Solanaceae; genus Nicotiana; species Nicotiana paniculata. The sequence goes on from ML313318.1 coordinate 31,980, forward strand.
CTAGCTTCAGATGTTCAGACTTTGGCCAACCAGTTTGTGAGGTTGGATATTTCAGATCCCAGCTGTGTTCTAGCTTGCACGGTCGCTCGGTCTTCCTTGTTTGAGCATATCAAAGACCGGCAGTATGCTGACCCTCATTTGACGGTCCTTAGGGACACAGTTCGGCATGCTGGTGCCAAGCAGGTTACCGTTGGAGATGACGGAGTCATGAGGTGCAGGGTCGCGTGTGTGTGCCTAATGTTGATGGGATTCGTGAGTTGATCCTTGAGGAGGCTCACAGTTCTCGGTATTCTATCCACCCGGGCGTCGCTAAGATTTACCAGGACCTGCGGCAACATTATTGGTGGAGGAGGATGAAAAAGGATATAGTTGCTTATGTAGCTCGGTGCCTGAATTCTCAGCAGGTGAAGTATGAGCACCAGAGACTCGATGGTTTGCTTCAATAGATGGAGATTCCTGAGTGGAAGTGGGAGCGTATCACTATGGACTTTGTTGTTGGACTCCCACAGACTCAGAGGAAGTTCGATGCCGTTTGAGTCATTGTGGATAGGATAACTAAGTCAGCGCACTTCATTCCAGTGGTAGTTACCTATTCTTCGGAGCGGTTGGCAGAGATTTATATTCAAGAGATCATCCGTCTTCAGGGTGTGCCCTTGTCTATCTTTTCTGATCGAGGTGCGCAGTTTACCTCACACTTCTGGAGGCTAGTACAATGTCAGTTGGGTACACGGGTTGAGCTGAGCACATCATTTCATCCTCAGACGGACGGGCAGTCCGAGTTTACTATTCAGATCTTGGAGGATATGCTCCGCGCTTGTGTTATAGACTTCGGAGGATCGTGGGATCAGTTCTTGCCCCTTTCAGAGTTCGCCTACAACAACAGCTACCAGTCAAGCATTTAGATGGATCCCTATGAGGCATTATATGGTAGACGATACAGGTCGCCAATTAGATGGTTTGAGCTGGGGGAGGCTCAATTGTTGGGTACTGATCTAGTACAATAGACCTTGGACAAGGTCAAGATTATACAGGATCGGCTTCGCACAGCTCAGTTCAAGCAAAAGAGTTATACCGACCATAGAGTTCGTGATGTGGTATTCATGGTCGGGGAAAGAGTATTGCTTCAGGTATCACCCATGAAGGGTGTCATGAGGTTTGGAAAGAAGGGAAAGTTGAGCCCTGGGTATATCGGACCTTTTGAGATTCTCGATAGAGTGGGAGAGGTGGATTATAGGCTTGCGTTACCTCTAGTGTTATCATTAGTTCATCCAGTATTCCATGTGTCCATGCTCCGAAAGTATCATGGTGACCTGTCCCACGTGTTAGATTTCAGATCTGTCCAGTTGGACAAGGATTTGACTTATGAGGAGGAGACAATAACTATTCTAGATCGGCAGGTTCGTTAGTTGATCGAAGATTTAATCCTTCTGTTCGAGTGTAGTGGAGAGGTCAGCCTGTTGAGGCAGCTACTTGGGAGTCTGCGGACATGTAGAGCAGATATCCCCACTTATTCTCCAGTTCAAGTACTTTTCTATGTCCGTTCGAGGACGAACGATTATTTTAGAGGTGGAGGTTTTGATGACCTAAAAGGTCATCTTATGTTTTAAAATTAAATTATGCGCTCTATAGCCTTAAAAATCTCATTTTTACCCTCCTTAATTTGCGTGCGCAGTCCGCACGTGTTTTCGGAAAGCTTTTATGTGTAAAATTGAAGAAATAATAATTTTTGGCCTTAAAAAGTGATTTTAGTTGACTTTGGTCAATGTTTTGCGTAAAAGAATACGGACTCGTGTTTTGACGGTACCAGTGGGTTCGTAGTTAAATATGAGACTGGGGGTATGCCCGGAATCGAATTCCGAGGTCCCTGGCTCGAGATATGAATTTTTGATTAAAATTGAAAGGCTGAAATTATAATGGTTTTAAGAAATTGGTTAATGTTTGATCTAGTTTGTATCGGGTCTGTATTTTGGTTCCGGAGCCGGTACAGGTCCGTTATGATATTTATACCTTATCTGTTTAATTTGGTGAAAAACTGAACTGATTTGACGTGATTCGGACCTTCGGTTGAGAAAATAGGAATTTTAAAGTGTTCTTGAGAATTTCATAAGTTTTGGTGCTAATTCGTAGTTTTAGGTGTTATATTGGCAATTTGATCGCGCGAGCAAGTCTGTATGATGTTTTTAGACTTGTGTGCATATTTGGGTTGGAGCCCCGAGGGCTCGGGTGAGTTTCAGATAGGCTACATGAGGATTTATACTTAGAAAATCTGATGTGTTTTGCTGTTTTTGGTATCCTGCTATTTTGTGCTTCGCAATCGCGAAGCCACTCTCGCGGTTGTGAAGTGTAAGCTGGGCTGGGGATGGATTTGTTCTACACGAACGCGAGGCTTTGGTCGCGAACGCGGAGCACTGGGGGGTCTGCTCTTTGCGAACACGACCGGCTAGACGCGGACGCGTAGTGTATTGGAGGTGGCCGGGAATCATCAAGTTGTTCTACATGAATATAGGCCCAGGATCGCAAACGTAAAGGTCAGGGGGGACACACCATCGCGAACGGGTGAAACTCTATGCGAACGTGACGGCCTTTCTGGCTGCTGTGCATCGCGATCGTGATAGGTCTTTTGCGAACGCGATGAAGACTTGTCCAATGATTTTAAAACAGAACAAAAACGAGATTTCTTCCCAAATTTCATATTTCATCACTAGAATTCGACCTAGGGAGATTTTTGAAGAGGGAATTCAACGCCAAATCATAGGTTTGCACTCTTTAACTCGTTTTCTTCAATTTCCATCATCACCCATTGAATTCCTAGTCCTAAATCTTATTCTTTCATGGTAGAAATTGGGGATTTTGCAGATTCGAGAATTTAGACCTCGATTTGGGGTCGGATTCCGGAACTAATTACATATTTGGGCTGAGGGTGAATGGGTGAATGAGTTTTGGTTCGAACCTCAAGTTTTGACCAAGCGACCCCGAGGTCGATTTTTGACTTTTTGGAGGAAAGTTTGGGAAACCTATAACTATGTATTGAAACTGATTTCTTTAGCAATAATCAATGTTAGTAAGTTAATTATGACTAGATACGGGTGGATTGGAGGTGGAATCTAGAGGAAAAGCGGTGGTTGAGCTTTGAGTTTGGCCTTTGGACCGAGGTAAGTGTCGTGTCTAACTTTGGCTTGATGGATTAGGTATTATTTGACTATTTGCTATGTGTTTGGTAGTTGAGTACAATGTATAGGTGAGGTGACGAACACCTATGTGTTGTTGTCGAGTCATAGAATGCGAGTGAGTCCTCTTCTTATAACTGTTGTAGTCTTTAATCGTATTGTTCATGCTTAGTTTAGCCATTTGCTATATTTGGCAATTTCTATCATGTTTTACTGAAATTTGGTAATTGTTGAGTATTATCTCAAGGTTGAGGTTTATATTGTGGCATTAAATATTGAAGCAAGACTGATTTCTTTGATATTTCTATCTCTCTGTTGTTATTGATCTTTATTTGTTGAGGAAAAGTGTAAAGCACGAAGGGTGATGCCGTGCCATGTTTTTGTGAGTGATAATGCACGAAGGGTGATGCATGCTGTTCTATTTTCATATGGTGAGGTTGAGAGTAAAAGCACGAAGGGTGATGCTGTGCAGTTTCTTTTACTGTTCTATTATTTCATATGGTGAGGTTGAGAGTAAAAGCACAAAGGGTGATGCTGTGCAATTTCTTTTACTGTTCTTACTTGTTTTACTGTTTAAGGCATTTTGATTGATCTAGTTATATCACCGTTTCTGAGTTCTTACATTGTGAACCCCTCAGCAAGCCCCCTCCCAATATTTCCTGTCTTATTTCTTCTATTGATGTTATTGCTACACGTATGATTATACTGCAAATGTTGTTTGTGGGTGTCTTGTCCTAGACTCGTCACTACTTCGCCGATGTTAGGCTCAACACTTACCACTACATGGGGTCGATTGTACTGATACTGCACTCTGCACTTTTTGTGCAGATTCAGGTATCAGTACGAGCTGATTCTGAGATTTTTTGCTGACTTCACTATACAGGAGACCCAAGGTAGATCTAGCAACGTTCGCAGACCCTAGAGTCCCCTCTCACCTGCTCATTTTAGTGTTTTCTTGACTCTTAAACATTTGAATTTTTCCTTCAGCCAAATATGTGTAGATAAACCCGTGAGTTGTGACTCCAGATCATGGGTAGTTATGTATAAATATCGGGTTTTGTTATGAATTTCCGCTTTCTTATTAATTTAATATGTGTTAATTATTGTTAATCGCCATAGGTTTTAAAACTATTGTGTGTCACACCTCCTTTTTTCCGTAAGGGTGATATGAGAATTTTTCCAATTTAAGTGACGTCATCGGATTAGGATTATTAATTAATTCAGAGTCGCCACTTGGAATAATTATATGGTGTCCTAAGTCACCAGTTTATTTTAAACCCCAAATCCAGGAAGTTTGACTCCTTTTAAAGTCTGTGAAACCAGAAGATCGGGTAAGGAATTCTGCTAACCCGGGAGAAGGCGTTAGGCATTCTCGGATTACGTGGTTCTAGCACAGCCGCTTAATGATTCATACTTGGCTTATTTGATCTAATTACTCATTTTAGGACCTATGTGTATTTATAATTTACCCCTTTAATAATTTGATTTATCTAAAGGATTACCTTAATGCGAGTTAGGCGCACGTAACCCGTTTAGTTTGGTGTGTGAAAAATCATGTCACGCATACGTGTACACAATTCATGACATTTGGTTTATTTAAAAAAATAGTCAAAGTAGCGTGAATGCGTACCTTGGATTTATTTGAAAATCGAGATCACGTCACGCGAACATGTACGTGTCACGACCCTAAATCTAGGCCAGTCGTGATGGCACCCATCGTGGAACTAGGCCAGCCAAAACCCAAACTCGAACCATAATAAGCTTCTATTAACATATTTACTATACTGATTACCCATAAAGGTTTCTTTTAAACATTTATAAGACAGTTAAAGCTATACTGAATATTAAATACAACCCCTGAGAACCCGGAGTCACTGGTCATGAGAATCTACATAAAATATACAACTCAACGAAAATAAATTCAATAATAGTAAGCAGGAGAGGGAGCAGGACTGCGGACGCATGCAGACACCTTGCAAACCTTCGAGAATCTCTGGAACAGATAGGAAGCTCACCCTGCCCTAACACCTGAATCTGCACACAAGGTGTAGGGAGTAATGTGAGTACACCAACTCAGTAGTAATGAAAATAAATCAGGTCTGAGCAGCAAGAAACACATAAAATCAATGTCATCAAATCACAAGATGCACAACCTTTATTTCCAACAGTATAACATAGATATATGAAATCATCATGCCTTAAAACCAACTTCAGAAAAATCCTTTGAAGAATGTATATTTTCAACAACTTCAAAAACCGAAAGATTTAGTATAAAAATGAAATGAATCATATAGAGGCCCCTCAGGCAAACATATTTCATAAGCTCAGAGTGAAAGTAGTAAAATCATAAGTAGCCCCTCGGGCATGCCTCACAGTCACTCATAATCAGTCACGCAGCACCTCACAGTCACTCAGCACCTCACAGTCACTCATGCCTCCCAATCACTCGTCACTCGGCACTCGTCACTCGGTACTCTGTGCGCTCACTGTATGTGTGTGCAGACTCCGGAGGGGATCCTTCAGCCCAAGAGCTAATATCAAGCCACCTCGTGGCATATCAGATCCTCACAATCAGGCCCTCGGCCTCACTCAGCAGAACCACTCAAAAAGCCCATCGGGCGAGTCAGTAAAACAGGGTACTCGACCCAAAACATCATTTTTAAATCTCAAAGTAGTGTAAATTAGGCTGAGTTTCGAAAATAGTAATGTGCAATGTGGCTGAGTGAAATCATCAACAAATAGCGAGGAAAAACAACAGTAAAAAATCCCCCAAGGGGTCTAAACAGATCGGCACGAGGCCCCAAACACGGCTTATAGCCCAAATATTTCAACAATCTTTAGAATATAATTTAACATAAGGTTTTGAGTAAAATATGCAACTCATTAGTTGCCGCGGAGAGGACCTAGTCCAATCCAAAAATCAGTACGCGCCACATACTCGTCATCCGACATGTGCGCCATTCTAAAATCAGTGAGAAATATGTAGTCCGGGGTTCCATACCCTCAGGACAAGATTTATAACCATTACTTACCTCTACCAGGCCACAACACTAGGCCTCTATGCTCTTGCCCCTCTAATTGGCTCCCGATTGCTCCGAATCTAGACAAAACCAGTTTTATATCATTAATATATACCAAAAAAACACAACCCAATCGAAAATTATCAAATTATACAAGAATCTTGAAATTCGGCCAAACCCGATCCCCGGGCCCACGTCTCGGAATTTGATAAATTTTACACCACTAGAAACCTCGTCCTCCCACGATTCTACACATACCAAAAACATCACAATCGGACCACAATTGCCTACCCAAATTGCCAAAAGAATTTTCCAATTCTCCACCCATTATTCCCATCCTTTACCTACTTTAATCCTTCAATTTACAAGCCTAATCTGAATAAAATAGCATAGAAACGACTTAAATAACCCGGGAACTTACCTTCACTGAAGAACCACGAATTTCCTCTTTAATTTGCCTTCACAAGAGCTCCAACCGCATGCAAAAATGGAGTAATAAATAAAATTTCACGGAGGCTTATTTTATACTGTTTTGCCAGCATTTCCGCACCTGCGGACACTAAATTACACTTGCGGAACCGCACCTGCGGTCCCAGGTGCGCACCTGCGCAATCCCACTAACGGACCAATTCTCGCACCTGCGGCTAACACTCCGCACCTGCGGCCAACACTCTGCACCTGCGGCCATCTCTTCGCACCTGCGGAATTCTCCTGCCTAGCCTCCTTTCGCACTTGCGCACAGCCTTTCGCACCTGCGACATCGCACCTGCGGCTACCCATCCGCAGGTGCGGCCAACACCAGAAACTCACACCAGCAGCTATTTGCTGCAAATTTCCAAGTTTAAAACCCCGCCAACCATCCTAAATCAATCCCGAGCCCCTTGGGGCCCCAACCAAACATACCAACACACCCCATAGCGTTATTACAACTTAGTCGAGCCTTCAAAACACCAAAAACAACACAAAAATACCAAAATTACATCAAATTCAAGCTTATGAACTTTGAAACTTCTAAATGTCGCCAACTACGCCGAAACCAACCAAAACACCTCCGATTGACTTGAAATTTTGCACACATACCCAAAATGACATACGGACCTGTTCTAACTTTCGGAGTTCTATTCCGACCCCGATAGCCTATTTTCCACTACCGACCAGAAATCGCCAAAAACTAACTTTTGCCAATTCAAGCCTAATTATACACCGGACATCAAAACTTCATTCCTAACACACTGCTAAGTCCCAAATCATCTAAAGAAGCTATCCGATTCATAAAATCCGCATTCCGAGGTCGTTCACCAATAAGTCAACTCTCAGTTGACTTTCTCAACTATTAGGCTACCTTGAGAGACTAATTGCCTCAATTCTCACCATGACCACTCATTTCTCAACTCCAGACCCGAACCAACCAAGAGTTTAGCCCCGTTTGAATACTAACATACTAGGAAAGTAATCTACTCACTTGAAGCCACAAGCAAATTCATACACTGCACACACTACAACTTTTACAATTTCCACTAAATCATTCAATAGAACCCAATTACCCAACAGGGAACTTTACAACCTATATCAAAGAAATTCCCATTACTCATGACATTCCCAGACCCCACACCTGCAGGTCATAACTGATTTACCAATATACCTCGAACTGAAACCAATACCACACATAGTCGTGCAATCAACTTATCATTAACAAACTCCCCCACTTGGCTCAAAGCCAACGATCGAGATAACAATAACTCACAATGCCCATAATAATACCATTCGTCTAATAATTCATGTCATCTGCGAATCTCGCATTCACTATTGCAATAGTCACGCCAACTTCCACAAGTGATCTAAACTCAAATTACAACGTATATCGTTTACTGGTAGAAGAGAACTTATTACAGATTTACATAGGGACCACACACCCTGGGACAGCCCGCAGGAGATACCCCTGCAAGCTTAGCCTCAACTGCTATCTCTCCATACACTTCTGAAGACCAAAACTATCACTCAATCACTACACCTTCCTGCATCTGAACACAACCAACGCGTACCCTCGAGGCACCACAATACGCGGTAAAAACCTGAAGCTGATGGCAGAACTAACACTGGAGCGGTGGTCACAAAAATCTCGAGCTTCTGGAAGCTCTACCCACACATGTCTGACCACATGGATACCATTGCTGGACACCACGTGTCCCAAGAATGCTACTGAACCGAGCCAAAAGTCACACTCGGAGAATTGGCATAGAGCCTTTCCTCCCTAAATCCTTATAATGCCATCCTCAGATACTGAGTATGCTACTCCTGGCTACGCTAATATGCCAGGAAGCCATCAATGAATACAATAACAAGGAGTGATAATACGACTGGAATACACCGTCAATCAAATACATGAACGTTACTGGGGCAAATGATCAACTCAAAAGACATCACCAGGAACTCATAACCCAACAGAGAAATCCGCTTCACTCCACAACTACACAACATGAGAGGTCTTCTAACATACTCACAACTCAAGGCCATATACTAAATCGAGACAGAAATCAAACACTCAATAAATCTTGCCACATTTCCAGCCAACCCTTTTGACACAATTCACAGTTTGAACACATCTAACCATCAAATCACACCCACCACATAGGCATCAATAAGAATACAAACGGACATACAAGTACCCAATTACATGTGCCCACAAAACGAAAATCTCAGCAATCAAGCCACAGAATGAATCCGGCCTCAAGTCTTTCAGACTGGCTCATTACCAATATGCCAAAATCATATCTCATCCATGGAAGTCATAAGCCGTCGATGCACAGCTGATACCAAGCGCTCTCGCGCGTGTTCGAATACATGGAAGGAATTCAAGAGTTACACTCTTGGCTGAATAAAATGGATTCGCATGACAATAATTTAAAAATGTGAGATTTTCCTAAGGGTTCCGCAGCCTCTCGAAGATAAGTACAAACGTCTTTGTACCGATCCGCAAGACTCTACTAAACCTGCTCATGACCGGTGAGTCCTATGTAACCTAGCGCTCTGATACCAAACTGTCACGACCCTAAATCTAGGCCAGTCGTGATGGTACCTATCGTGGAACTAGGCCAGCCAAAACTACACTCGAATCATAATAAGCTTCCTTTTACATCTTTACTATACTGATTACCCATAAAGGTTTCCTTTAAACATTTATAAAATAGTTAAAGCTATACTGATATTAAATACAACCCCCAAGAACCCAGAGTCACTGGTTATGAGCATCTACATAAAATATACAACTCAACGAAAATAAATTCTATAATAGTAAGCAGGAGAGGGAGCAGAACTGCGGACGCATGCAGCCACCTTGCAAACCTCCGAGAATCTCTGGAACAGATAGGCAGCTCACCCTGCCCTAACACCTGAATCTGCACACAAGGTGCAGGGAGTAATGTGAGTACACCAACTCAGTAGTGATGAAAATAAATCAGGTCTGAGCAGCAAGAAACACATAAAATCAATGTCATCAAATCACAAGATACACAACCTTTCTTTCCAACAGTATAACATAGATATATGCAATCATCATGCCTTAAAACCAACTTCAGAAAAATCCTTTGAAGAATGTATATTTTCAACAACTTCAAACCGAAAGATTTATTATGAAAATGAAATGAATCACATAGAGTCCCCTCTGGCAAAACATATTTCATAAGCTCAGAGTGGAAGTAGTAAAATCATAAGTAGCCCCTCGAGCAAAAACATGTGTCATAATCAGCCCTGGGTATGCCTCACAGTTACTCATAATCAGTCGCTCAGCACCTCACAGTCACCCATGCGTCCCAATCACTCGTCACTCGGCACTCGGCACTCTGTGCGCTCACTGTATGTGTGTGCAGACTCCGGAGGGGCTCCTTCAGCCCAAGCGCTAATATCAAGAAACCTCGTGGCGTATCATATCCTCACAATCAGGCCCTCAGCCTCACTCAGCAGTACCACTCAAAAAATCCCCTTGGGCGAATCAGTAAAACAGGGTTCTCGACCCAAAACATCATTTTTAAATCTCAAAGTAGTGTAAATCAGGCTGAGTTTCGAAAACAGTAAGCACAATGTGGCTGAGTGAAATCATCAATACATATTGAGGAAAACAACAGTAAAAATCCCCAAGGGGTCTACAGAAATCGGCACGAGGACCCAAACACGGCTTATAGCCCAAATATTTCAACAATCTTTAGAACATAATTTAACGTAAGGTGTGTTAAATACGCAACTCATTAGTTGCTGCGGAGAGGACCTAGTCCAATCCAAAAATCAGTGCGCGCCACATACTCGTCATCCGAGATGTGCGCCATTCTAAAATCAGTGAGAAATACGTAGTCCGGGGTTTCATACCCTCAGGACAATATTTATAACCATTACTTACCTCTACCGGCCAACACTAGCTCGCTATGCTCTTGCCCCTCAAATTGGCTCCCGATTGCTCCGAATCTAGCCAAAACCAGGTTAATATCATTAATATATGCCAAAGGAACACAACCCAATCGAAAACTATCAAATTATACAAGAATCTCGAAATTCGGTCAAACCCGAGCCCCGGGCCCGATAAAATTTACATCACAAGAACCCTTATCCTCCCACGAGACCGTACATACCAACAACATCAAAATCGGAACACAACTGCCCAAAAAAATTGCCAAAAGAAATTCCCAACTCTTTCCTCCCATTTTCCAAACTTTTTCTTACTAAATTCCTTCAATTACAAGCCTAATTCAAACAAAATAACATATAAACGATTTTTATTAACCCGAGAACTTACCTTCACTGATGAACCACGAATTCCCTCTTTAGTTTGCCTTCACAAGAGCTCCAATCGCATGCAAAAATGGAGGAATGAACAAAATTTCACGGAGGCCTCTTTTATACTGTTCTGCCAGCATTTTCGCACCAGCGGACACTAAATCGCACCTGCGGACCTGCACCTGCGGTCCCAGGTGCGCACCTGTGCAATTCCACTAACGGAAAAAATTCTCGCACCTGCGACCCTTCTCCGCACCTACTCATGGACTTTCACACCTGCGGCTACCCATCCGCAAGTGCAGCCAATACCAGAAACTTTACACCAACAACCATTTGCTGCAATTTCCCAAGTTCAAAACTCCGCCAACCATACGAAATCAATCCTGAGCCCCTCGGGGCCCAAACCAAACATACCAACACACCCCATAGCATTATTCCAACTTAATCGAGCCTTCAAAACACCAAAAACAACACGAAAACACCAAAATTACATCAAATTCAAGCCTATGAACTTTGAAACTTCCAAATTTTGCCAACTACACCGAAACCAACCAAAACACCTCCGATTGACCTGAAATTTTGCACACATACCCAAAATGACATACGAACCTGTTCCAACTTCCAAAATTCCATTCCGACCCCGATAGCCTATTTTTCACTACCGACCGGAAATCGCCAAAAACTAACTTTCGCCAATTCAAGCCTAATTATAAACCGGACATCAAAACTTCATTCCTAACACACTCCTAAGTCCCAAATCACCTAAAGAAGCTATCCGAGCCATAAAATCCGCATTTCGAGGTCGTTCACCAATAAGTCAACTCTCAGTTGACTTTCTCAATTACTAGGCTACCTTGAGAGACTAATTTCCTTAATTCTCACCATGACCACTCATTTCTCAACTCTTATATTTGCTTCTCTCTTCAGCGTAATTAATTTGAATGTGGTACTTTTTGGGATGTTTGAGAAAGTATTCGGCGGCTATGAGCCTTAGATGGTATGGTTTTATGTTTGGGTCACGTGTGGTGAGTCTGGGTTGAAAAATTATGGTATTACGGCAGGGAGAAGTATCAATTTGAAGGTAAGTTAGAAGGAACTTGGGTAAATAGGCAACTTGGTAGTAGGTCGAATCGGCATGGTAAGGGATACGATTAGTTCTTGGGTGTTCATGAAGTGACGAGTTTTTCGGGTGTTTCTTAGTAATTCTCTTGGATTTTTGGTGGCCTGCGTAGTTTGGTTGAGTTAGAAGAATTCAGTCGTGATGGTTTGGTGTTGCGAAAATGGGATTTCGGATAGTTCCAGATGGTTTCTACTGCGGATAAGGGTGCATATTTTCTTATGAAGTGTAGTGAATTTGCTTCTAAATGGGGTCAAATGGAGGTTCTTGGCTAGTTGGGTACGTAGTTGCTTGTGGCTCAGAAAGGACCATGGAGTTCCCGTAATTTTCCTAGGTTGGCATGGCGTGTGCGGTATGTTGGGTAGAGTTGAGATTTGCATATGTGAGGTCACAGTTCAGTTCTGGAAGGAAGGTCATAAATTCTTAGGCAGCATGGGCAATTTCAGATGACTAGGTAGATGATATCACTAATTGGTGCGACTTGATGAGGGTATATATTTCAGAAAGAGCAATGTGTTTGAGTTAAGGGTACTTCATTGGTATTGTGACGCCCTATGGTTGGATTGACTGTTGATATTCAAGTTTTCTTGGTAAACGAAAGAATTATAGGGGTATCCCTCATGGAACGAGTGAGTATTTGGGATGTGTTATGTATTATAGCGGTGGAGTTGTGATCAGATATGGTAATCCGCACGTTTCATGCACTTCGAGACTGAGAGTTCTCATAAATAGGATATTTTGTGGTAGTGAACTGTGAAGATGCGAGCAGAGCTAGTCGTATGTTAGTATGTACCATGATTCCATCATTATGAACTTTTCGGTAAGTTATCTATCTATTGTGGGTGATCAGAATTAATTTAGGGTCACTGGTAGGCTAATATGGGTGTGTGTGTTGCACCGGGTCGAAATTGTTGGCTCCGAGTTTCTATTATTGAGAAATGTACCATTCGATTGTGATTGAGTTTATTCATGTCCTAGAGTGATCTATGAGTTACTCTTCGGTTTTGCGAGGAGTGGTGATTATTGGTTATATGCACATATCATGCGGTTCTAATTGGGCGTTATAACTAGTTTTGAGTAAGGTAAGTCATTGGGTGTTGCGGGATTGAGATGTGTTGGTTATATACCTTCTGTTTCGGGTGGCATGGTATCGTCCAGTTTCCCCCGTGGTTATGGCAATGCACTTTGAGTACTTGATGTCAAATGTCGAATGGTTATTGATTTTGGGCAAGGTGTCTTGAAATATTTCAAGTGGACCAGCGGTTGGATGAGATAGAGTAGTGTAGCAGAGTTATGTAGGGGTATGGCCTTTAGTATTGGATTCGTGTGTTTTGATTTTTACGGTGTGTGCCAGGCTGTTAGCATGATATGGTAATGGTAATTGTTACTGACAGGATAGTCCTCTCGTGTGGATCTTTTATATAATTTGATTACATTGGGAAGTTGCTGTTAAGTGCACAAGTTGCCCAGGTTTTGGCTTTAAATTGTATCGATGTGTCATGTTATCAGGGTGGTCGTGATGGATGAGAAGAGGTCATTGGACCTAGAGTGAATATTTTTAGAATTTTCTACAGCATAGTTGGGAGGATAATATCGGGAGTCGGCTTAGAAATCTGCCATAATTCCTATTTGGGAAGGGGGAGTTTCATGTCTGGCTGATCGGACGAATGGTTGTTAGTTCTATGTACTTCTTTCATCATCGGCAGTATATGGAAGTGTTAGAGCGAGGTATTTCTTGATAAGGGGTTACGTACAGCTATTAGGTTGTTCTGAGCAGTTGTGGTTAAGAGTTATTGCTATGAATGTTTGAGTCACGCGGTGTATTATGTGATTTCATCTGGGGTACGTATACGACTTGATTTAGCATGTTCAGACTTGTTCAGTCTACAATTATGGAAATTTTGATCTTGTATATTATTTCAGAAGTGGGAATTTGGTTCTAAGGTTTATGGGCCAGGATTTGGAATTCGAAATTTCAACGGTATTGTGCTATTGGACCTATATGGGATAGGGTGACGTGGGATCACCCTCGGGTATGTGCATGGTAAGCTACGTAACAGTTTGATGGTGTTGGAGAACAACTCTTGGCACGTTCGAGGACAAATGTATGTTTAAGTGGGGGAGGATGTAACGACCCGGTCGGTCGTTCCGAGAGTTTAGCCCCGTTTCCCCCGTTCCCGCTTCATTTTATGTGGTTCAGCTTCATTTATGTGTATTAGGTCGGTTGGTTCGGGTTCAGAGTGGTCATGGTGAGAATTGAGGCAATTAGTCTCTCAAGGTAGCCTAATAGTTGAGAAAGTCAACTGAGAGTTGACTTATTGGTGAACGACCTCAGAATGCGGATTTTATGGCTCGGATAGCTTCGTTAGG
>MDKI01224708.1:0-16853 GCA_005239505.1 Nicotiana paniculata
CTCAATGATAAAACCACCGGAACTCAGTCCGCAACTCAGAATTTGTCATGCAATGCAGTACAACGGGAAAGCTCCCGGAATCTCATCCGTAGTCCCAATTTAAATATGAGATGCAGTACAGGGGGAAAACTCTTAGATCTCTGTCCGTAGTCCCAATTTAAATATGCAGTGCAGTACAGGGGAAAGCTCCCGGATCTCTGTCCATAGTCCCAATTTAAATATGCAGTGCAGTACAGGGGGAAAGCTCCCGGATCTCGATCTGTAGTACCAATTTAAATATGCAATGCAGCCACTGAGGAAAACAACCAGAATGCGACAGAAACAACATATATTGCCACAACCAGCGCAAAAGCAAAAAAGACCGAATGCAAAGTGCGATGAGCAAATCAATACAAAGACTTAAATCACAAAAATGGTAAAAACTCACTCATAAGAAGTAGCCACTGAAAGGAATGCCAAGCACAAAGAGAAAACAGCATAACGAAGGGAAAACAAGACAAATATAGCAACGATTCTCTATATTCAAGTTCCCAACCAAGAAACCAAATCATCCCGGCAAGGGAATCAGCTATAGCCAATATCACTTAGACAATTAGCTTCACCGGATAAACTCAGTTTGAACAAATGCCCAGTAAATAGGCAGCATCAAAGAATACCATCAACATGGGCGGTCATCGATTAAACCTAAGTAGTACTTAAGAGGAAAATAATTTAAATCGCAATGTACGACTCACGGGAATGCTTGACCAACGTATAGATATTCCAATTACTTGTTAGACATTTATAGGGAGAGATTATACTAGCTTTAGTTGCATAGGCAGCGTATGAAGAAAGATATAGTATAACGGTGGGAAAAACAAAGTCTTCATTTAAGTCAATTAAGATCATATAAGAAACAAGGAATGCTAGGCAAGTACTTCTAATTTGAGCAGGGAGAGATGAAACTAGAAATCAGGAATTTAAATATAAAAATTTCAATTCATAGGCGGGGAACATAAGGACCTGGAAATCCCTAAAGGGCAATCTATTTGCAAATAAGTCCGAGTACGCACTCGTCACCTCGCGTACGCGGACTACAATCCACATAGAAGACTCAATCCTAAGGGGTAGTTCCCCCACACAAGGTTAGGCAAGATACTTACCTTGACTGCGCTAATCAACTCAAAACCACGCTCTTGCCACGAGTATCCAACTCCAGGTGGCCCAAATCTAGACAATTTGATTGCATAGTGTAAATATCATCTCAAGGAAACAAAATAACTAACCAAAAAGGTTCCCGGGCCCACGTCTCAGAATCGGGTAAAAATTATATTTTCCGGACACCCATTCACTCACGAGTCTAAACATATGAAAATCTCTCAAATAGGAGGTCAAAAACCCAATCAAAACTCAATAATTTGGTCTATGAAGTTTATCAAATTTTTCCCAAATCTTCCACCCAAATTCGAATTCTAAGGGCCGGATTTAAGTTAGTAATCATGGAAATTGATCTAAGTAGGTTAGAAATCACTTACCCAAGTTACCCAGGTGCAAAAGTCTTCAAAAATCGCCCTTCTCGAGCTCCAATATTCGAAATGGTGAAAATAAGCTTAAGCCCTCGAATCTAATATAATTGCCCAACAATTTCCACACCTGCGCCCCTTGGACCGCACCTGCGGAAATACCATCGCAGGTGCGAAAACCCACTAAAAGGCCTGGGGGTCGCACCTGCGGTCAATTGGCCGCACCTGCGGCTCCGCATCTGCGGAAAACAAACCGCACCTGCGAAGATTAGGGGATTGGGCCAAGTACGCACCTGCGAGCTCCTCGCCGCACCCGCATGTCAGCACCTGCGAAAGGTCCATAAGCAGGTGTGAGACACCAGAACCAGCAATGGTTCAGCTGTCTTCCAAGTTCTAATATCACCCGATGAGCATTTGAAACATACGCGAGGCCCTCGGGACCCCGTCCAACCACACACACAAGTCATATAACCTATCACGGAATCGCTCGAGGTTCCAAACCACATAAAACAACACTAAAACGATGAATTAAACTAAAAATCCATGAAATTCCTCAAAACTTCTATAGACATTAAGTTTTGTATTTAAGGTCCGAATCACGTCAAACTAAGTCCGTTTCTTACCAAATTTCACACAAAACAGATATAAATCATATCGAACCTGTACCGGGCTCCGGAACCATGATACGAGCCCGATATCACAGGTTTCGCCTCAAATTTCATTTTCAAAAACCTTTATATTTTTTAGAAAACAATTTTCTTTAAAAATTCATTTCTCGGACTTGGGACCTCGGAATTCGATTCTGGGCATACGCCCAAGTCCCATTTTCCTACGGACCCTCTGGAACCGTCAAATCACGGGTCTGGGTTCGATTACCAAAATCATTGACCGAAGTCAACTTTATTCAAATTTCTAATACAAAATTATCATTTTTATCAATTCTTCACATAAAGGCTCCCGGCTACACGCCCGGGTTGCGCATGCAAATCAAGGTGAGATAGAAGGAGGTTTTCACGACCTCGGAACATAGAATTAGCTAGAAAATATGGGATGACTTTTTGGGTCATCACAGATTCACTTACCTTCTCCCCTTAACGAATTTACTTATCACTTGTTTGAAATAGCATAATACTTATAATCTCAAAATAATCTCATTCCCGAACTTACATCGATTAACTTACGATGAAACTTTAACGTATGAAAATGCAGGATGTAATATCTCATTTTCGAGCTTATATCAATTTACTTATAGCGTAATTTCACGTACGAAAACATAGGGTGTAACATCAGTCCCCCCTTTGGAACATTCGTCCTCGAATGTTGACTGATGCACTTATCATTATCATAACCTATAACTCTTACGAATGATTTTAATACTGCCCTTGCCATCCTGTTCTGTGATTAAATCCAAAGGTCGGGGCATTCCCCCCTTTAGTCCTCTTTCTCACACCATGACTTGTGGTCGGAATCCTTCCAATCTCGTAACTGTTGCTACCTTCTATCATGCAGTATATACGACTCTGACCTTGTAAGTGTGCCTATGCGATTCCTCTCCCCTTTTTCCTCCAGTTTTTTAGCCAATCTTTAGGCCTCACTTTGTAAACATATACAGAGCTTGACAAGATGTCCCGCTGGGCATCTATAGGTATATTGAAGTTCTTCGCTCAGTACTTTGTCGAACTTACTAATATTGCTATATCTTATTTCATAGATCCGGTTATCCATCCGCATGACTTTACTGCATCTAGGTAGGTCATACTATACCATAACCCTTACTTCGATTTATTGTTACTGAGGTCTGCTACCAAACTCCATGTTACCCTTACGCTGCTTATCATATATGTATAAATATAAGTCCTTTACTGCTTCTTCCTTACTGTTCATCTTAAGAATGATTGCATAATCTCATGTCATACTTTATACCTTTTATCCATCCATTATTAATTCACCTCAATGTTCATCTGCAATCTACTACTGATAACTTGAAACCTCTTACGTAATACATTTTCACTAGGGCTTACGTCTCATCTGAAGTGATTAGACTGATCCACCTGGGGGCGATACTATACTTCCATAACCGTATTTCATAGCTTCTCAATGTGATTCACCTTACGTGGGTATTTTCATCTCGTATAATTAATGAAATCCCTTTTTTCTTTTGTCAAATCATTACTTAATCGAAGGCCGAATGGCATCCTTTATCTATCAGAATTTCACCTTTATTCTACTATCAGAGCAGCATTCCATCTTTTCTAAATGCAATTAGTCTTAGACTCCTTTGAGTTCATTCAGGCTACACTGAGCTTTCTATAACTTAGAGAAACCATCAGCTCTCTTGTTTTCATGGGCTTAATCTCGAGGACTTATCCATTTTCGTCACCTTCTTACTTGCTTTTTCTTATCCTTACTCCTGTCTTTCTAAAACCTTGTCGCTCTACCATACTTTAGCTTGCGACCTACACATACTATTAATACTACTCACAACCTTCCTTCAACTTGCTTGCACCATAGATTTCCTTTGTTATTCTGTACATCAAGCGATATATCACATCGTCTCCAACTCTTCTTTACTCTCTTGACTATATCTCTCGGTGCCTAGAAACTATAGGCTGAAAGATATGCCACTGACGATGCCGCCATTATTCCTGGATACTGAATCGCAGTGCTTCTAGCCTTCTGTCCAAAGTATAGACTATTCACAACCTTCTGCATTTGAGTATCTCGTACGTTGTTTACCTTTACCTTACTTACCTTAAAACCTCGCATCACATATTCTATCTCTTTCTTGACCCCCCTTCCACATAGGTATAATTCGCATCCATAACTTGAAGCTCTATTATAATACTTGCACCTCCGGCGCATCCACAATCTAATGAGAGCTTCATACTGACTTCTTATGAGGCTGGTACTCTTCTAACTGGCTTTATCGTAGAGCCGTCATAGATATGGATGTTGTACTATCTCTCTTGTACCTCTGATATTAAGAGTGATCCTGCAATGTTCTCAATCACAAGGTCTATAATTTTCTGGGTCCAATAATTAGATTCCTGATTACTTGGTTGATGTAACTTTTTAGTCTCCTCTTCCTTCTGATCACCCTTTATGTAGGCTTAAGCTATTTTTCGATCTGCGGCTTATGGTATTAGTTATTACTTTAGCCTTTCATGGGCACTATGGAATATCCATGATACAATCTTCTAACAATTCAATCTATTGTCTATGACCTGGACTCAATTTCTTCTTTTAACTTATACCAGAGTTTTCTATGGAAGTATGATTGTCAACATATCTACTGCATGGGTAATACTCCAAAATCTTAAGTGCGTTCATAACGTAACTAACTGTAGATCATTGATCAAATAATTCCTTTCTTTCCTTCTCAACTTCCTTTAAATGTAACAATTACTTTCCATGGTCGTTCAGCCACTTGTTGCATGAATACTTGGCTTATCCTAGTGCCCATACATATTGAAATTCCATACAATCCACATGATCTTGAATATCACCTTCTGAAATTTTTTTCTTCTTCCCGTTCATTAGCTACGATAGGTGCCACTTTCTTATGGAATGCGTACAATGTTGTTGTAAGAGTGTTGTTACAAGACCATTTCCTCTTTAGGTCACTGTGCTTAGGTTGAAGCCTTCTTCCTTATTTCCTCGGCTAGTCTTTCGTTGTAGTACCTAGGGAGGACCCTCTGACTCTTGTAAAGCTGCGAGCTTATTACATTATATACTTGACGGAATATTTGATGTCCTTCCTCACCTATAATTATCTGTAGTTACTTACCTCCAAGCCCTTGTGCTTGTAGTGTTGCTTCTGAACTGATATTTTGACTGACTTCCCAGTGGCACTCCCTTTTATTTCTGTAACACTCATACAGTACCCTTAACCATTCCAACTCCTATCTGAAATATCCCAAGTATTACAATGTCATATTTTCGAGACTGAATTCCCCATATTGGGGTTCACTATGTTTATCTTGCACGATTGTTGATTCATATGTATCCTCTTGTCTAGCCATAACTAGGCTCTTCCTGAGTTAACTACTAACTGCTCGTTGGCCCATTCTGATATCAATATTTCACGTAATCTTTCTTGGGTTATTTCCTTTGTCTTAACTTACGTCTCACACTGGATCCTTATTTATCAATAACATCTCGGGCAGGAACCCTTATTCCCCCTCCTTGACGTCGTGTTTGCATAATATTCTAGAATCATAGCACACATGTAGGATTTGAATAAGTGCAATCTCATCCCTTTATCATTTTTATTGCATTCTTTCTTTACCATTCCATATCTACTAGCACCACTTAATTTTGACTTAATGCCACATCACTTCGTATTCCTCTCTTTAGGGGAGTACTAAGATTTAGTGCTACGATGATCTACCTATAGATGTTTTACCTCTTCATCTTTGGCATCTTTTCACATCATCGATGACCCTTACTCGCCTTGTGGTAATCCTTCTGTACCAAGGATAACAAAATTTCTTAACTGGCACATCTTTCCTTAATCACGAGGGTGACACTTAGTGTAACTGGCACATACAGTCCCTTAAGCTTAACATTGCTCACATTGCTTGCTTTAGGGAAGCGTCTTCCTAAATGATCATTCTCTGAATTTCTCATGAATCGTCTTCTGTTGTCCGTTCTATTATCGTCGGAACGCAATTTGAAATCCTCATGATGTCGACCATTATCAAATCATTCAGTCCCTAATCCATGTTTAGTTTATCTTATTCACTAGTCCATACTGATTTCTATTATTCTGGGGTCTAACTTTTCCTTATGGTAATCACGTTAGAGTCACGAACTTATTTCTCGAAATGAGGATATGACTTTATGGCCCATATTCTTTTGTTGTCTCAAGGCCTGTCACCTCTCATCTTTTCCTTCAGTTGACTATAGAGTTTGTAATACTGTCATCTTTTGATCTACCGTTGTCATCCATGTATCATATTGTTGATACCCAATTTTGCCCTCATATTTTTTAAATAAGCATAAACACGTTTAAAATATCATTTTGTTTCAGTATTTAACTTACAAGATTTACAAAAGCACTTTTTATAATTGTCCATAATTTTAGAGCTTTTAAGTTAATTTTCTTGCGTTAAATTACATAAAAATTCAGTAATTATCCTTTTAAATTATTTGTGATGACTTAATTATCCAAATTACTATTTTGCATCCTCATACATGTTTTATAATATTTTTCACTTCATTTCATATAATTATGTTTACATTTTATAAGCTATTTATTTAATTTTGAAATAATAGCCTATATTCATATACAAAGGCTCCTTATTTATACTATTTGTGTCAAAATAGTATTTTATATTTTTACAATGCTAAATAATTGTTTTAAATTATTTTAGTGCATAAAAATATTTTTTATTTATTTACTAGTCATTTTATAAATTATTTTTAATAAATTGTGTGTATTAAGAGTTGGCCCAATATTTAAACCAATTTTCGGACCAAAAGGCCCAACACCTTAGCCAAAACCCCCAGCCCAAAGCCAAACGACCCTTTACCAAAAATTCGGTCGGTACCCGTTTCAATCAACCCGTCCCATTCATTTTAAAATCTGAGCGGTTGATCTTTCAAGATCAACGGCCCACAATTAACCCCTCCCTTTTAATTAAGCACCCAAACCCTAATCCCACATTCCCTTTAAATCACCGCCTTGAAACTTTCTCTTCTTCTCTTTTCTAAACCCTAGCCGCCTTCCTTAATCCCTCTTTTAATCCATCTCCTAATGGGATTTGACTACTATTTTCTTACCATATTCGAATCCTTCTGGTATTGGTTGTCCGTTTGTGGTGTTACCTAAGTGCTTGCCTAAACATGACAAGTAATAATCTCCAAAATCGAACAAGAAGGGGTTCGAATCTTTGATTTTGAGCACTGTTTTGTCTACATACGTCCAACACTGTATTATGTGAGTCTGATTTTGTTTGTATTTCTGTGATTTACACTTCCCCTAAAAACTAAGGTTTACCGGATTTCTCTCCTAAATTGATTTCGAACTGATTTTGCATGTTTTATTTCCTTATTTGTTGTTGATTTATTTCGTTTCCTTATGTGTTCGTTCAATTTTTGACTGTTATATAAACCCCCTCATTTCCCTTCTTGGGATAGACTTTTGAATCGATATTTCTTCACTAAAATTTGGTTTTTTTCTACTCTCTTGTTCTATATTCGGTTTTGGCCGGCTGAAAGCCAAGGCCACTAAAGACCTTGTTACTTAACCTGTTCTTGGTGCGAGCATGGTCCTGAGTTCATCGAAGCTCTTGGGAACTTTGACGCATTGGGATTCTGAGTTTTGTGGAAGTTTATTCTTTATTGTTCTTTGTTTAACTGGTGAGTTACTGGACTTTGTAATTTCATTCCTATGTATCTGTAATTCGCATATGTTTTCA
The DNA here is from genome assembly GCA_005239505.1 of Nicotiana paniculata. Lineage (NCBI taxonomy): Eukaryota > Viridiplantae > Streptophyta > Magnoliopsida > Solanales > Solanaceae > Nicotiana > Nicotiana paniculata. The sequence continues at coordinate 7,925 of MDKI01224708.1, forward strand.
CTTCTGAAGTTTGTTAGCTTAATATATTTTCTGGGTCGTTTTGTGTGCAATTTTCTTTGCTTCACTTCAATTTTAGGCCTCATTAAATTTTAGCTTCATAATGTTGATAGTTTGAAGCATGCCTAAACCTGATTCGAGTAAATTAGATTCTTTTTACTATTGTTTGGGACCTTTACACTTGTTAGCATCTTTTGGTGTTTAACTTTGCCTTAGGCTATCAATCCTATCATTTAAACATGCTTTACCTACATAATTGGTGCTCTCTCTTTAGTTGGCTGATCAATTGTATTCAAAACATGAATGTTTACACTCACTACATGGCACAAGTCTATTTTCCTATCCTATTATGAATTTTTGTGGTGATAGCTTGCCCATATAGCATGTTTTGATCCTTTTCTCTATCAGTATGTCCTTTAGCATGTTTTAACTCCATGATTCACTAGTAGTTGTAATTTGCTTTTTTAATGTCTAAATGTTGTTCTGCTGCCAAATTAGTATGACTGTTTCATAACATTAGGACTTTCACTTAGCATAATTTGGACCTTTTCCTTTATTATTAATTTGTGTATGCTACTTTCACCAATCCTGCAAACCTATTCTGCTAATGTATGACTACTTATGCACTAGGTGTCGAACTTGTTTTTTCTTGAATCATTGCTAAGTCTATTCTAAAGCCGTAAGGCCTGTTTGATAATCTGCTCTATGTGCCAACTTGACTATGTTTGTACCCCCCAACTTTGTCTCTCAACCTTGGTTTACTATCCTTCATTTGTTACCTGGGCTTTCTTGGGTTCTCATTCTTAGCCGGCTGAAATCAAGGGCTACCTAGGTTCCATCATTGACCTCCCTAGTGTGAGAATTGCTCGGGGTCCAATTGAGACCCTTGTGAACTATGACACACTAGGACTTGGTCCTTAGTCATTCCCTAAATCTCAAACTACTCCCATTCATCCCTCTCTATCCTGTTATCTGTTGTATACCTGAATTGGTTGTTTTAAATGGTGAAATACTTGATGTTATGGTCAAATAAATCGACTTTGGGCTCCTTTATAGATTTTGGGGTCGTGTGTTGAGTATGGCTCCCTAGTAGAGGCCATGGTATGTTGTGTAAGATTTACTGAAGGCGCAGACAATGTTGGGTATTTTATTTGGGCCTGCTAAAGACTTATTGTCATCGTTTGTAAAATATTTTGATCTTATTCATTATTGGGCATGTAATAACTTTTTTATCAACGACTGGGGTATTAGAAAAAGGGGAAATGGGTAGAATTTAATATTTGCATGCAAAAATGGGTAGATACTATGCCTATAGGACTTGGTAATTTATTTGTTATATATGTTGTTCTATTACTATGTACATTATAGAAACCATGCCATTAGAGGAAGCGCGCACACACACACACACACACACTATCTGCTCGCAAACACAAAATGCTGCAATTATATTTATTTCTATCTGTTATTAGAAAACCTACCTATAGGAATTAGTTGTCATTGATGTTTCTTTCAATTCCCATCGCCTACTAGAAATCATGCCTATAGGATTCCAATTATTCTACTTGGTGATGTTTACCTAGAAATTATGCCTATAGGATTAAGATATGACAATAAAATAAGCTCTAAATACTATGCGTTAGAGATCCTGCCTATAGGGAATAATTGCTTGCTATAATTGGTTAATACTAAACCATTCAAACACTGTTTCATGTGCGTCACTATTAGGAAGCATGAATAATTCTGGGACTTCTCCCAGCATATTTTGTTACATTCAACTGCGTAGATCACCGAGGCACAACATATATAGGACTAATGACTTAAAACTTACGATTTCAACAACCAGCTTGTAATGCCTGAATAGTTATGTCTATTAGCAATATCCTGCATCTGAAACTGCCCGCATACTTTGATTCAAAACCATATAGAAATCATGTCTATAGGGATTAAGGTTCTGAATTCTGAAACCTCCTAATTTATATACATGTATGCGTGCATTTGTTGTTTAAGTATGGATGTTTATGTGAGCTTCTAACTGCCTTTACATGAAGTCTTTATGTGTTTTTCACTGTAGCCTAGTTTTTCCATTTTTGAGCAGCCTAGATAAGGTTTAGAACCATCCAAATAGAGGTCCAAAACCTCCTGGACCATAGGTATGGGACGGGTAGTGCACGCGTAGGGCGTGCTTAGAATTGAATTAGAACGCTTTTAGGTAAACAACCTTAACATAGTAATCGGGTAGCAGGAGATGATAGTTTGTGACCGCTGAATAATATGAGTAACACCCTATCCCAAGAGAGTTACGAAATATTATTTATGTTGCACGGGCCGATCCTTTAGGCTAAAAGACTTAGGACCCACCCTTTTTTTTCCTTTCTTTCTTTCTCTCTAGTAGAATTAAAATAGTTGTACCTCTATATTCGCATTAAGACCTTTGTAATAAATTCTTAGATTTTTGTACTCTCTTTGCTTATTTGATCATGTAGCCAAATCCGCATAATTTAAGTTCGGCCGGGACCCAAAGTTATGGACCTCGAGGAGTTCCTAACACCTTCTCTTTGAGATAACTTGAGACCTTACCCGATCTTTGATGGCGTTGACTAGTTAAACCAGAGTCATATGAAAATTGGTGACCTAATGCACCTTAAAAATCATTAGGTGGCGACTCTCCTCTTTTAATACCTCTTTAAAAGAGTTGTCACATGTTGAAACCCGATTTCGCGAGAAAAAGGGGCGCGACACATATCTTACTCATAATGCTTCATTAACTCTTTTCTTATTTACCGCTAACATTTATGTCTATCACTTTGATCTGAAAACTCGAACAAGACATTCTTTTGTTTTTAGATCCCCTTTGCTCCATCTAGTGGCTCTTCGGGTTACTTAATGTTCTCGCTCTACTAGGGACGCAAGCCACACCAAGGTAATATTTATCCCTTCCTGGCTTTCAGTGCTTATCTTCTGCATTTCTCATTGCCTTTCACCATAAGGGTGGACAAATATTCTTGCCTTAGGGATCCTTTTCCATAAACTCACACGTCTTAGTACACACATGATCTGGTGGAGACCTTATATTTACTCATCATAAGCATGATGCAAAATCGAGTTCCTCTGACTCAACTCTTCCACGGCCGCATTCAATCCCTTACCAACCGTCGTTCTAGATATAGGCATCGTTGTATTATGAATAAGATAGAGTTTAGGAAATTGAGTTCTTACAATTGAGCTCTATCACACGATCTAGAGTAAGAAGATAGAGTAACAGTCCTAAATGCCATGTAGCATCCTGCTTATAAGTGTGGTGCACGACACACCCATAAACAAAACTCTACTAGACACGGCTTGTAGACTCCCTAGGACAGAACTGCTCTGATACCACTTCTATCACGCCCCGAAACTGGGGGCGAGACCGGCACCCGGTGCCTTACCTATCCTTGTGTACCAACTTGCGACTAATGGACTCTGAACATATAATGCCATACTTTGGCCATGGGCCTCATTGCAAGACAATTTTCGAACGCTTATTAAACATTAATATAAAGGTGGCCGAGAAGGCCGGCATAACTACTAAAGCCAGCAAACCAACAAAATATACATACAAGGCTTACAAGCCCAACATAATGCACTAACTGACAGGATATGTCTACAAGCCTCTACTAATGGATGTACTGTGATCAGAAGAGGTCCCCGACCTATCCATAACATATATATACATATATACACAAGATGTACATAAAACTCTAGACCTAGAAACTCCGAAAGACGCGAATCTTACCGATCAAGCTGAACTGGGCAACACCTACTGAGGAGGTCTACTCGTCTGTCTGTCTGAACCTGCATGCATGAAATGCAGCATCCCCGGCAAAAGGGACGTCAGTACGAAATAATGTACCAAGTGTGTAAGGCAACAGCATAACTGAAAGCTAAAACTGAACTGATAATATAATAACTAAAAGTAACTGGGAGTCAAAGATAATCTAAAGATATGGTTACCTGCAGATAGTGACTCAACTCTCTCAATATAGTAAGTAAAATAATTGTCCGACCTTATAGGGCTCGGTATATATAAATCCTCTGTTGTAGTAGGCTCGCTCATAGGCGCTCGACCATACTAGGCTCTGTATCTCAACCACTCTGGGCACGCTCATATGCGCTCAGCCACAGTAGGCTCGGTATATAACTTACCATCTGATCAGAGGTTTCCCAAGAGGAGCCTGTCCACCGATTATAGATTGATGGTGGTAAAAATACTATGTAGACCCTCTGCTCTCTTGACTGGAAGAAGACAATACTCAATTGAATATAAAGTCCCGATATGGGAAAATACTCTAACTTATGAGACTAGGATAGTGTATATAAATTTGGGAGTATGAACATCTCTTTAGGCCTCGTTATCAAACACATGTAGTTACGAGATCATGACAAAAAAAAAAATAAGGGATAGCCTTAACATACCTGAGTCGATTCTCTTGACAATCCTTCTAACACACGCCAATCACGACGAAACACGTAACGGCGAATCGAAGTAGGGAAAAATCCGTATGATATTCTTGAGAAGGGTTGCATTGTACCTGTGAGCATGTAATTTTTAACCTACTATATATTCCTACAAAATTCAATAAATTAATTAGTGTTATAAACCTTTGTTGAATTTCAATGTCTGAATGCGAATTATTTGCATTGCATAAATCATAATTTGTATTTTTTAAATTCATAGATGATTTAAAGTTGCATGATTCGGTGCACAACTTCAATCATTTTTGTTGGAAAATTATTCTTCAAATAATTACAAATGTTAACTAGAAATCTCACTTTTAATTTACTCATTAATTAAAATTTAAACTAGAGTTAGAGCTAATTAATATATTATTTGTAATTAATCGAAGTAAATAACAACAAAAATGATGTTCCTGCGGCATAATGTAGATTTAAGGATTAATTGTTTAAACTTTAAATGATTAAGGGATGTTTAAACTAATTGATTTTAATCTTAATTAACTTGTCAATTGATTAGGCAAAGACTAACTTATAATTGATTACCACATTTTTTTAAGTTTTAATTTAATTAAAGTGATTAGTTAGTTTGAATGGAGCTCAAAATCGGACCTGGGCTAACTTGCCCAGGCCCAAAAACCCGTCTCTACACCCCATCCCATGAAAACCAAAACCTGGTCTGCCCCTACACTACCCAAACGATCCCGTTTCATCCCTCAAGCCCCTTAACTGTTGGATCTTATTGATCCAACGGTCCGGAACTAAGAACCCCTACACTATAAATCTGTCCTAACATGCCCCATCCCCCTCAGACCACACCTCTCAAACACCCACAGACCATCTCTCTCATTTGTCTCTCTAACCCTTCGCAAACCCTAGCCGCCTCACCAGGTTCCGCCGCCTTCCGGCCACTGGACCTCCACCAATCGACCCCAAACTCTCACCCTATGACCTTCTCCTCCCCCTTAATCTCATCCCACAACCAGTTTCCCCAAGAAACCTCCATATTTCGACCAATCTCATATCTGAGATCCATCAAACCTTAAAAACCCATCCCCGCCGACTTGAAGATTGTCGATGACTCTCACTTACATGAGTCGATAGCCCTTGTTGAGAGCTATCGATTCACGTAGGTTTGGGTTATTTCCAAACCTCGCCGGAATCCGGCCAAACGCCCACTGGTATCCCCCCCTTTTTTCTTTTCCTATCTGTTTTCCTTTTCTTTTGTTTTGGTTTCCTTTTTCGATTAAAATCATTACTGTTCAATTTTGTTCTCATGTTACTCATTCGTATATGTCATTGTTTCTTTGTTCTTTGTTTTCTTTCTTCCTTTTCTTCTTGTTCTTTTCCCTTCAATTAAGTTTAGTTTAAAAAGTGAACCCATACACGTTTGAATAGTAGCCGCATTAGGGTTCATGACTGCCTGTTTAGAAATTAGGTAAATTATGTATCAAAGGTTGTTATAAGGCCCTAAGTTGTGATTTGTGTGTACATCTTGCATAGTTGTTGATTCTTGTGCTGATTGTTTTAGGTTTCATAGTTTCTTCATCTATTTGTCATTCTCGAGCATTAATTAGCACTTAGTTGCGGGTTCTTTTGTTGATTTAGTTCTAGGGTTTCTTGATTTCTTGCAAAATAATCACTGATCATTACTAGTCCAATAATTCTCACTTGAATCCTTATTAAGAGTAACAGGAACTAGTATCCTAACTCTCTAATGTTTGATAACTAACCCTAAAACTATTCGGCCTGATGGTTAGATACTAAGACCCCAATTAGATAATTTAGGCTTATGATCCTTAAAACAGATAACTAAGTCCTAATTAGGTTTAATTACCAAATTAACTACATCTAATGAAATCATTTAAACTAGTTAACCTAAGTTCTAAAATCCACTTAAGTTCTAGCTAATTAGCTAATTAAACTTATCCAACCCCACCTTAAAGAAGCTTAACTAATAGTTAATTACTCAACTAGGATAAAAATCAGTCTACACTTAATAAACTAATAACCTTTTAACCTTGACTAACTAAAGGGGTAATTCTAAGGGTACTGAGGGTTAGTTTAGGAATTACAATTGAAGAGTCTTGGGTTTAACTACCCAAGAACCTTCCAGAATAAGGAAATCAGATTTTTTAGGGGGTGAGAATTTTCTAGAATGAGGGCAGTTGTCCCAAAGGATAAGGGTGACAGCTGCATTTGTACTATTTCCAGCTTATTGGATAAAGAATATGCTAAGCATATCCTATCCCAAATACCCCTATATATACACACACTTTTTACCACTAAAGGGACTTTTTTTTTGGGATGAAAAATAAAAAAAATTTGACTACTGAAAGATCTGGAAATACACATAGCTTTGAGAATGTTCTCTGCACAGATTTTACCAAAAATTTTTACACACACTTAGACATAATTTTTCACCTCTGAAAAAACAGAAACAAAATGGACTGCAGTAGGATGTAAAAATAGTTTGAACTTGGTTTATCTTGTAGCTGTGGCTTTCTTTCCTAAATAGGGGCAATCTTGATTTCACCCATAGGAGAACACTACCCAGCCACGGCCCACCCCCGTTTCTTCTGCACAAACAATACTGCTGAATATGAAGCTTGTATAATGGGCATGAACATGGCCATTGACATGGATATAGAAGAGTTGTTGATCATGGGGTACTCCGATTTAATCATTAAGCAGGCTCAGGGAGAGTGGGAAACTCGAGATGTTAAACTCCTTCCCTATAGACACATGTGGAGAATCTTAGTAAGCGATTTAAAGCCTTCGAGTTCAGATATATTCCTCGGTGCCACAATGAGTTAGCCAATGTGCTGGCCACCCTAGCTGCAATGCTGCCCTATTCGGGTAATGTTCGCATAGACCCATTGGAGATCCAAATCAAGGAAAGACATGGTTATTTCAACACGGTCGAAGTAGAACCCGAAGTCCAACCATGGTATCATGCTATTAAAAGATTTTGAAGACAAGAGAATATCCCGAGCAGGCCAACGGAGAACAAAAGAGAACCATCTGAAGGCTCGCTAGCAGTTTCTTCCTAAGTGGGGAAGTACTGTATAAAAGGACTCCTGATCTAAATCTGTTAAGATGTGTAGAGGCCAAAGAGGCCGAAAGGATCATGGGCGAGGTCCATTCAGGAGTATTTGGTCCCCACATGAATGGTCCTCGCAAAGAAAATCTTGCGAGCTGGATATTATTGGATGACCATGGAGAAAGATTGATTCAGTTTCGTCCGGAAGTGCCATAAATGTCAAATACATGGCGACCTAATCCATGCCCCACCATCAGAACTGCATCCTATGTCGGCACCCTGGCCATTTGTTGCCTAGGGAATGGATGTCATTGGGCCAATCGAGCCAAGGGCCTCAAACGGGCAGATTCATTTTGGTTGCTATCGACTATTTCACAAAATGGGTCGAGGTCGTCACGTTCAAAGTTGTCACTAAGAAAGTGGTGGTGGATTTCGTGCATGCTAATATCATCTGTCGTTTTGGTATCCCGAAAACTATCATTACCGACAATGCCACGAATCTAAACAGTAACTTGATGAGGGAGGTACGTGAACAGTTCCAGATAACACACTGCAACTCGATCCCTTACCAGCCCAAAGCAAATGGCACCATTAAAGCAGAAAACAAAAACATCAAGAAAATTCTCAGGAAAATGATTCAAACATCCAGGCAATGGCATGAAAAGTTTCCTTTTGCATTGTTGGGATATCGCACGACCGTGCGTACATCGGTTGGAGCTACCCCTTACCTATTGGTTTATGGCACTGAAGCGGTAATACCCGCTGAAGTCGAAATTCATTCCCTTCGGATTATTGTCGAAGCAGAAATTGAGGACAATGAGTGGGTCAAGACCCGTCTGGAGCAATTAACTCTGATTGATGAGAAAAGAATGACCGCAGTGTGCCACGAACAATTATACCAGCAAAGAACGGCCCGCATTTACAACAAGAAAGTGCGACCTAGGAGCTTTGAAGTAAGGCAGCTCGTTTTAAGACGTATCCACCCGCACCACAAAGAAGCGAAAGGAAAATTCGCCCCAAACTAGAAAGGTCCATACATCATAAGGAAATTGCTACCAAAATGAGCGTTATACCTGGGGGACGTCGAAGGAAATGACCCCGAAACGGCTGTCAATGCAGATGCCATCAAAAGGTACTATGTTTGATCCTCTATTTATTTTCAAATGTTCTCCGGTTGGGATGACGAAGACTTTCATTCTCGCTACCCAAACAGTTGCAAACCCTTTGAGCCGGTTACTCTTCTTTGATTACCCTCTTTGGAACCCGAAATTGTTATTGGAAAATAAAAAAAAAGAGATGTTGAAAAAAAAATGATGAAATGAAAAAAAAAAAAACAAAAAAAAAAGAAGAAAAGTTCCCTGAACTACGTTCGACTTGATTCCGAAAGGATACGTAGGC
>ML313320.1:0-59315 GCA_005239505.1 Nicotiana paniculata
AGCAACCCAAATAAACGCAGAGAAAGAAAGAAATGGAGCCCGGCCAAGATGGACAGCTAAATTTAAACGGTGAAACAGTAACACTGGAGTTCATTATCTCTCCAAAATCCTAGAAACAGCGTTAGTTAAAACCGACTCGCCGAATAGGACCTCGAACGGACACCTTCGAAACTAGCCGGAAAAGTTTAAACAAAAGAAGATCGACCGGATTTGAAATCTCAAACGGGAACCCCACTTTAATTGAACTCCATAATAGCAAGACACTTCCGACACAATGAAAATACCAAAATTTTTATTGCCTTTCAAACGCAAAGAAACTGAAAATATAATAAAATGGAAAATCTTTTATTCTTTTCTCTTATAGCAAGCGAAAAATCGAAAACAAGCACTCAATTTCTTTGTGTGTCGTTCAGTTATTTTTTTGGGGGAGGGGGATCGGATTTCACTTTTGTCTTGTCTTCTATTTTGGGGTCGGTCATGAAATAAAGAAGATAAAAAAGCTCCAGAGGGAGGGGTCCGTCTGATTTGGAAAGGAGACGAAGAAGGAGAGGTGTTGCTGCTGTCGTGAGAGTACGACGACGTTTAGGCGGCGGTGAGGTGCTGGGTTGTAAGGGTGGTCGTGAGGATGATGTTCCAGCGGCGACGGGAGGTTTGTCAAGAGAAGGGGGCGGCGGCTGAATTTTGAGAGAGGAAGAAGGGTTGCAACTAGGTTTTTTTTTTTTGAAGAGGGAGGGTCTTGTTTGTTTTAGTAGGTGAGGGAAGCGGGTCGGGTCGGGTAGGCAGGCGGGTTTTGAGTCGATTTGAGGGAATTGGGCCATGCAAATTGGCCCAGTGCGAATTTAGCCTTAACAACCTTCTCTTCTTTTATGCTTTTGTAGAATTAGCCACTTTAGACTCAAATTTAATTTAAATCTATTTCCTGGATAGCCTATGCATTTATTTTATCTAGTGATGGACTAGTGCAACTAATTGATTAATTAACCTACAAATGCAATTTTATTTTTTAGAAAATGAATTTGATAATGTAACTAAATCTTAAAAATGCAGTTTAAACCCAAATGGCACGAAATGAAAAATGAGATAAATTTTTTTAATGATTTTTTTCTATAACTTTAAAGTAGTAAACATGCATGAAATGCAACTAAATAAATAAAAGTTCCTACAATTTATTAAAATCATTTTTTGATTATTTTAAGGAGTAATTTCCATGCGGGGCAAAAATTGGGTGTTCACAGCTGCCCCTCTTTGCTCGAGAACATGAAGAGTTTTCGGGCAAAGATAAATTGAGCAACTACGAGCAATTTTTGCCCGTTTGGTACTCCATTTGGAAGCATTTTGAAAAAGTTTGACCGAACCTTGCTTCATAGGTTGCCTACATATCCTTGGCTATAAGGGAATCGGGTCAGTGTAGTTCTGGAAGTTTTGGTAGCTGGGACTACCGGGAAGCTGTGATTTCACTGCTGTTGTTGTTGCTGCTGCTTGCTGAGCTCCTTATTACACCAAAATCAAAATGAAAAAGACTAAACTAAACCTATCAACTACGAGTTACAAGATTCCTATCTATNTTGGGATTTTGAAGCCTGATCTTGAGTCTTGGATGCTTCTTTATACAGACTCCGATCTGAATCTTGATGCTTGTTAGTTCTAGCCGCTGGTTCAATCTTCTTCAACTTTTCGGATCAAGAAGGGGCATGCATAGCTTGTGACTTCAATCTGTCTTGAGCAGTCCATATCATTTCCGCTTCTGCACTTTGGGTTTGGTCTTCTCTTTTTCTTCTTTTCTTTTATTCTGAATTGAGACGTCTTCTTTTGGTCGTCTCGAATCCATTGTCCTAAATTGTAATCTGCGCAAAATCAAAAACAAACGAACGAAATTTTCTGCCCCAATTTTCACCAGGAAAATTTCGCGAGTTATTGTAATAAAATCTATCCTACTTTATTATTGAAAGCAATGAAAAGTCGAGAATTGTGCATCCGGAGTTATTGTAGACTAGGGAGTGGATACCCTATGCCTAAAAAGTAAAATCAACTAGGGATTGGAGACCCTATGTTGGACAAGATCGACAGGTTATGCTGTCGTCAAGAAAAAATCACCAGGTTATGCCGGTGTCTGGGGAAAAGAGATCAGTGGGTTATGTCAGTGTCCGGAGAAGAAAAGATCACCAGGTTATGCTGGTGTCTGGAAAGGTCAACAGGATATGTTGTTGTCTGGGGAAAAGAGATCACTGGGTTATGCCAGTGTCAGGAGGTGATCAACATGTTATACTGTTGTCAGAAAGATCACCAGGTTATGCCGGTATCTAGAAAGGTCAACATGTTATGCTGTTGTCAGGAAAGATCACCAGGTTATGATGGTGTCTAGAAATGAGATTCATCGGGTTATGTCGGCATCAACTAGGTAATGAAAAATTATGGTGGCATCGCGTTATGTCGGCATTAGGCTAGGGAATGGAGACCCTATGTTGGAAAAACGACTACGGAGTGGAGACCCTAAGTGAGTTCAGAACATAGAGAGATATGCAGGCCTATTTTTATTACTCAGAATGGGGTCCTAATCAATTTACCTACTGATTTTAAACCTTTTAAGCATTGAGCAACATATACAGGAAGGCAGATTCTCAATTTTAGATAAATTAATTACCTAAGGCTTGTCTAGGTGTGAGATAGTATGTACCAATTACCAGAATTACTTAGAGGAGAGTTGTTCAACATTGTATTACCTAGAACGTGTTGTCCTACGTGTTCAAAATACAGACTTGTTATCAGTTGATTACGAGAATTGAATGCAGTTGTTTTTATCAGTAATTAGGCTAGGGGTGCCAAAAGGAATGAGATGCAATCATAAGGACATGATATCTAATGCACGAAGATGTAGAATGGTGCAAAACCAAAAGCCTAAACAAGGTCTCTAAATGCACAAAAGATTGCAGTGTTTTGACATGCTTTCAGAATATGCAAAAGTGACAGGTTTATTAACTGTTTACCTAGAACATGATTTCTATGTGTAACATGGTAAGCATGATGGCACATTTTTTGTTAACACTCTTGTTTTAAGGCAGGATTCAGATTACATTTTTTCAGGATGCATAGATAGAATCACATGATCGCAGTTTTCCATTGTTATTACTGAAAAAGATTTTCCTAAGTGATATAATAGTATTGCAGTAAAGTGTTGAAACCCCGAACAATGTTTATAAGAATCCTAAAGAGCATGATTTCTAATGTATGATATGATTTTCACATGTTAGTCTTAAACATGATTTTTCTATTGCGCACATAGGAAATGTAAACCTAAGAGCATGGTTTCTACCCTTTTAGATCTATAGCATGCATAATTACCCCTTCCTTTTTACTATCCATTCCCCAAGAGTTGTTTACAAATTATTATAGGCCAATGAATGAATTACAGAAATAGAAAATCAAGAAGCTACTCTATAGGGAGCCTTCAATTAGGCACATATTTTCCAAAGCCTCCAATGGCCTCATATGCCTCAGTTCCATAGACAAATCAGAGTCTAGGTGCATCAAAGTTCCCTAAGGATATCAAGGATCCCGGGCAGTGCTTACACCTAGACTTAGTAACCAAGAATTGAACAAGTGCAGTGTGGATGTGACAAACTTAGTGTGTCAGAGTTCATAGGGAGCTCAAGGGTCCAAAAGCAATGCTGACACTAAGGGGACAGAACTCAAGGGTCTAAGAATAAAGTGAAGTGTATGAGGTGATTTGAAAAAGAGTTGAGTTAAGAAAGCATTTATGAAAATAGTTTATTTGAAATTGGTTTACATATTAGTAAGTGAGTGGCTTAGGAAAATAGTTTTGAAAAGAACAGGGGATAACCAGCACCAAACAGTACATAGAAAATAGAGAGACAACCACAAACAAGGAGGCAGGTATTGGGGACACATAGGTCGTACATAGAAACAAGTTTGTATACAAGTCAACATTAGAGAAGTACTGAAGTATCACAGGCCTGTACAAACACCTAAACAGTCATAAACACAGTTTGTCACAAAGAGTTCTTGCCAAGAACTTAATAGGAACAGATTGAGGGAGTACCAAAGAGGACAACACATGATAAACATAGTTGAACATAGGTTTAAGAAGAGGTTCAGGGTATAGCATAGAGACTAAGTAACATATGGTGCATGTTGTAGTATACTAGGAATTGAAGCAGACATAAGTGAAGCAGAATCATTTTGAAACATGCAGGGGGGGTGGTAGTAACATGTTGAGCATAGTATACAGACTAATTGCAAGTAGAACAACTAAACCATAAGTAGAAGCAGATTAAAAACAAGATGAATCGAAATACCCAAAGAAACATATTGTTTTGAAGATTTAAACATAAATTGAAGACATACCAGTTGGAAGGTAACATGTACAGAATGAAGAATAGGTAACTAGAATAACCAGTCTTGGTCTGCAGCCGACTAGTAATAGTAACAAGTAATCAAGAGAAGAATAGTAGAGAGTATGTGTGTAAACGAGAGAGTTGAACAATGTGTGTGTTCGTGTCTATGTTAGTGAAAGACTAGAGTTTTTATAGTTGAAAAAATGTGTAGTAAAATAAGGTAAGAATCATAGTAGCATGGTAATTAAGGAAATTAGAATCAATCCATCAGAAAATCACGGCAAGTACTCCCTTAAGTTAAGGGATTTTAATTCAAACGGTAAGAACCAGTAGCATATAAGGCAATAAAGAATCAGTACGTGACTAATAAGGAAGGAATCAAAGTCCATTAAGCATAGGGCAGTCAATTAGGACTAAATTCAGAAACTTCAATTAAGGAAAGAGTTCAGTAAAAATAAAGTACTACAACAAATAAGGTAATGGAATCAATTAGTTTAAACATACGAGTAGAATTCCAGGGTTTTAAAAGAATCCTGTCAATCAGACTATAAAATAAGGAAACAAGAATCAGTCAAGAGAGAGTCATGATTCCATACTTCAACATATATATAAAGAAGAGAAAACAGTCGTAAAAAACAGGAAGGGTCAACAATATAGACAGAAGGAGGCAAGAGATGAACAAACAAGAATGAATACAATCACACAAGTAAGCTAAAGACTCAATAAACACAAGTATGGTAACCACAAAAACTTAACAAGAATCGAGTAGTCATGCTAACACATAGAACCAAAACAAAGAAGACCTAAATTTAGGGTTGCTAACAGAGGCGAGTTGAAAAAGCAGTAAGAACATAGAATCATTCGAGATATGCAAGGAAAAGGTTTAAACATAAAGAAAAGTCAGTTTAAACGAGTGTAAAAGAAATTCCGAGAAACCCTAACTTTAACGAAAGTAAAACGATTTAAAGCCGATGATTTTTTAAGGAGAGGTTTGAGAATCAGTGTAGAACATAGAAAGAAACATACTTGAATCGTAAAAAATAGCACAGATCTAAGAGATTAAACAAAAGTTAGGGTTTCAACGGAAACCCAAGTAGAAATGGAAGAACATGTTGTAAACCTCAAATATCGTAACAAATATGGTGTGATTTTGCCCAAAATCACACCGAAGAAGCTATGAATCAACCAATACAGAAAACCTAGACGCAAGTCGGCATGGACTAGAGCCCTTGAAGGCCTCAGAGATGATGAGCAAGGTGAGATGGAACCATTGGAGGCTTGGGGTTGAAAGGTGGTCGCCGGAGATGGCCGGAGAGGGAGGCGGAAATTGAGGTGGCTAGGGTTAGGTTTGAGAGAAGAGAAGAGACGAGAGCATCTGAAGGCGACGGAGGTTTGGGAATGACATAGGGTTAGGGATCTTTTAGAATTAAACAGGTTCCGGGTTTGGGTAAGAGTTTATAGGATCTGGGTCGGGTAATTGGGTAGAAAATTAGTTTAGGAGTGGGCTCAATTTGGGCTACAAGTTTAAAAGCCAAATTTGGTTATGATTTAAATAGCCAATTTCCCTATTTTGATTTTAATAAAATAATAAATAATTTTTTCTAAATAATTTTCTATATCAAAATGATTAAAAATGTATAATTATCATTTTAAAGATATAGAGTCCAATTTTACATGTATATGATATAATTATACATTAAAATGGGCTGACATTGCAATTATATGCAATTTAGCTTGAAAAATACCAAATGGAATTATAAAAATGCATAAAAAGTATATTAATTAAATTTTGGCATAAGTATAGAAGTTGAATGAATAAATCATCGTAACAATAATTTTGGAAATAATTATAGGATTTTATGAAATAAAGGGGAGAAAACAAATCAATTTAAACCCTTAAAATTATGGGAAAAATTATAAATACCTTGTGTATGCTTATATATGCATATATATGCTATTTTGAAGGTATTTATGCATATTTAAAAATATATAGAAAAATTGGGTATCAACAACTACCCTTCTTTACACGGGAAGGATGAAAGAGTTGTCGGGTAAAGACATGATGGCCAATTTTTACCGAGTGAAATCGTTTGGACAGATTCCGGCCGCACCCTAGTTTCTGAGTTGCTTACATATCCTTGGTTTTACAGGAATCAGGCTATATGTGGTTCAGGAGTAATCAGTGAAGTATATTGATGAAGTTTTACAAGAATGGACGCAAAGTATAGGGTTGGGCGCACAAACGGTTTACGAGGTTGTTACATGACAGTTTGCTTGCCGGATTACCTGTAAATAAATAATACAAGCATATACTGTGCGTAATTTAAACATGATGCAAATTTCCGTCGGACCATGAATGATGTCTTCGGACGGTTAAGGATGATGTCCTCAGACCCTGACAACCTGGGCTATGAATTGCTTGATGCAAGATTCGCAGGCCATGAAAATGATGTTCTCGGGCCATGAGGATGGTGCCTCCGAACCATGATGCCTTTGAATAATGATATGCAGAGGTTGAAAGAGATCCTCAGGCCATGGCATGGTGTTCTCGGGCCATGGAAATGGTGCCTCCGAACGATGACGCCTTTGGATAACTTGGAGATATTCAGCCCATGGAAATGCAATAGTATGATGCTGACAAGACATAGCTTAGTCTTGCGAATTGAAGTGCAGAGCTTAGCCCGTAGAAAAGGCAAAATAAATAGTGCTTGAGATAGCGTTCGAAGAAAAAGTAAATTGGAGGCAGAGCTTAGCCTCGAAAGGCAAAAAAGTAGCCTTATGCAAGTGGAAGGAAGAATGGTAACCTTATGCAAAAAATGCATATGGAGACAACGTTTAGTCTCATGCAATGCAGATGGAGGTAGAGCTTAACCTCGGAAGGAAGAATGGTAGCCTTATGCAAGTCGGAAGGCAGAATGGTAGCCTTATGCAATGCAGATGGAGGTAGAGCTTAACCTCGGAAGGCATAATGGTAGCCTTATGCAAGTTGGAAGGCAGCATGGTAGCCTTATGTAAAGATGTGGATGGAGGTAGAGCTTAACCTCGGAAGGCAGAAGGGTAGCCATATGCAATGATGCAAATGTAGAAGGAGACAGCATTTAGTCTCGGAAGGCAGAATGGTATCCTTATGCAATGATGTAGATGGAGGTAGAGCTTAACCTCGGAAGGCAGAATGGTAGCCTTATGCAATGAATAAAATAACAGATGACAGTATAGTTTCTTAGCTGATAGCAGACTGTGGCATTGTGACTATTGCGGGCGTTGCGACTACGGAGCATTATTTATATTGATAACAGATGCCGACAGGTGTGATGGTTTCGAGCATTATGATTTTGACCATGTTTTTTCTTGGTGTGAACATCGAAATTTGGCATTTGTAATTGTGATGAAAATTTTCTGCATGGTTGTTCTTTGTGCCTGCATCCAAAGAAAAATCGTGAGTTTTGTAAAGGGTAGGGTTAGTTCGTAATCCCACTGGCTTTGCTTGACTTGTTGGGCTCGATATGATGATACTGTCTGTATTATTGGGGTAGCGTTGTTAAACAAATCTGTTTCAAAAATAAGCATGCATGATTTTGTAAAAGCATAATGTATAATTAAAATAATTTTTGGGGTGAACCGACGACTGTGACACGGTTCGGGACATTGCAACCTTTCTTGCTACGGTATTTTGAGAGTCTTCCTCAAAATTCTTCCCCATTTTGATGGATGAATGCTTCTGGCTGTTGCTCGTGCGACGATTGGCTGATCTTGCTTCAGAATTTTGAGGGTCCTCTTCAAAATTCTTCCCCAGTTTCCAATTGCGAGGAAAAATGAAATTCTAATTGAATTGTCACCAAACCCATAGGGTTGCCTACATATACCCTCTTAAAAGGGAATCAGGTCAGGCGTAGTTCAATTTACATCATTTGAGAAAGCATAAAGATTATACATAGTAGCATTTGACTACATCTGGATTGATTGGCTTTGTCCAGACTTCTCCGTCCATTTCTGCGAGTATAAGTGCTCCTCTTGTCAGTACCGGTGAACCATGTATGGACCCTTCCAGTTGGGAGAGAACTTCCCTTGGCTTCGTCTTGATGTGGAAAGATCTTCTTCAGCACCAGCTGCCCCGGCATGAACTGTCTAGGCTTGACTCTCTTGTTGAAGGATCGGGTCATTCTGTTTCGATAGAGTTGACCATGACAGCCTGCATTCATTCTCTTTTTGTCTATGAGGTCTAGTAGCTCATAAGGGCTCTTTATCCATTCTGCGTCGCTGAGCTTAGCTTCTTGTATAATTCTTAGAGATGGAATCTCGACTTCGGCAGGAAGTTTCCCCTATTGAGGTGCGAACTGTGGTGCAATATCCTAATAAGGCAAGTGATAACTTCTTGTGCCATTGCTTGTGCCTTTCTATCATCTTTCTTAGTATCTTCTTGATGTTTTGTTGGCGGCTTCTATAACTCCATTCATCTGAGGTCTGTAAGATGTGGAATTCTTGTGTTTGATATTGAAATCCTCGCACATAGCTTTCATTAGGTCACTGTTGAGATTGGAACCATTGTCGGTGATGATTGACTCAGGAATCCCGAATTGAAAAACAATACGGTCGCGGACAAAGTCTGCCACGACTTTCTTAGTCACCGCTTTGTAGGATACTTCTTTGACCCATTTGGTGAAATAGTCGATGGCTATCAGAATGAACCTGTGTCCATTGGAGGTGGCAGGCTCGATTGGTCCAATGACGTCCATGCCCCAGGCGGCGAACGGGCATGGTGAGCTTGTTGTGTTGAGATTGTTTGGAGGTATCTTTATCATATCTACGTGTATCTGAAAACAGTGTCATTTCTGGACATACTAGATGCAGTATGTTTCCATAGTCATCCAAAAGTAACCAGCTTGGAGTATCTTCTTTTCCAGAACAAACCGTTCATATGCGGGCCACAAGTTCCAGCATGAATCTCCTCTAGCAGCTTGGATGCTTCCCTAGCATTGACACAACGTAATAATCCCAAATCGGGAGTCCTCCTATATAGGAATCCTCCGCTATGAAAGAAGTTGTTGGATAGTCTTCGAAGTGTGCGTTTCTGAGTGGGATTTGCAAGCTCTGGGTAATCTCCCTTTGATAAATACTCTTTGATGTCATGAAACCAAGGATTTTTGTCTGCTTCCTCTTCGACATGGGCACAATAAGCTGGCTGATTATGGATCCTTATGGGAATAGGTTTAATGAAATTCTTGTCCGGGTGTTGGATCATTGAGGACAAAGTAGCCAATGCATCGACGAGCTCATTCTAGATTCTGGGGACATGCCGAACTTCCGTCCTTATGAACCACTTTCTTAATTCCTGTACGTGGTGCAGATACGGAAATATCTTGGAGTTCTTGGTAGCCCACTCTCCTTGTACCTGATGTACCAGCAAATCTGAGTCACCAATCACTAACAGCTCCTGGATGTTCATGTCAATGGCCATATTGAGCCCTAAGATACAGGCTTCATATTCTGCCATATTGTTGGTGCAGGGGAATCTGAGTTTGGAAAATACCGGATACTGCTGACCGATTTCTAATATTAGGACTGCTCCAGTGCCAATTCCCTTGAAGTTCGCCGCTCCATCGAAGAACATTCTCCAACCGTCATAGGATTCTGCAATGTCTTCTCCTATGAATGATACCTCTTCATCAGGAAAATACATTTTTAGAGGTTCGTATTCTCCGTCTACAGGGTTCTCAACAATATGGTCTGACAGTGCTTGTCCCTTGACCGCTTTCTCAGTCACATAGATAATATCGAACTCACTCAGCAGAATTTGCCACTTGGCTAGCTTGCCTATGGGCATGGGCTTCTGAAAGATGTACTTCAATGGATCCATCCTCGATATGAGATACATTGTGTAGGCACAGAAGTAATGCCTCATCTTCTGACCTACCCAAGTCAAAGCACGACAAGTGCGTTCCAATAGAGAATATCTGGCCTCGTACAGAGTGAACTTCTTGATGAGATAATAAACGGCTTGCTCCTTTCTTCCTGTTTCATCGTGCTGCCCCAAAACGTAGCCGAAAGCTCCATCTAACACTGCAAGGTAGAGTAACAGAGGTCTACCTGGCTCAGGCGGTACCAAGACTGGTGGTGTTGACATGTACGCCTTGATTTTGTCGAAAGCTTTTGACAATCATCGGTCCACTTTGTTGCAGCGTCCTTCTTCAGCATCTTGAAGATCGGCTCACAGATAACTGTAGACTGTGCTATGAATAGGATGATATAATTAAGTCTCCCCAAGAAACTCATCACATCTTTCTGTTCCTTGGCGGTGGTAGTTCTTGAATGTCTTTGACCTTTGACGGATCCAATTTTATCCCTCGGCGGCTCACAATGAACCCGAGCAACTTTCCAGCAGGAACCCTGAATGCACACTTCACGGGGTTCAGCTTCAGATTGTATCTCCACAACCTTTTGAAGAACTTCCTCAAATCTTCCATGTGGTCAGTGGCTTTCCTAGACTTGATAATAGCATTATCCACGTATACCCGATCTTCTTGTGAATCATGTCGTGGAAGATGGTGGTCATAGCCCTCATGTAGGTGGCCCCTACATTCGTCATGCCGAATGGCATCATCTTGTAACAGTACACTCCCCACGGCGTAATAAAAGCCGTTTTCTCAGAATCTTCCTCATCCATCCAGATCTGATGATAACCAGCGAAGCAATACACGAATGATTGTAATTCATGCTTGGCGCACTTATCAATCAGGATATGTATATTTGGCAAATGGAAGCCGTCTTTTGGACTAGATCGATTGAGATCCCGGTAGTCGACACAGACTCTGACCTTCCCATCCTTCTTTGGTACTGGCACAATGTTGGCTAACCATGTCGGGTACTCAACTACCCTGAGAACCTTGGCGTTGATCTGCTTGGTAACTTCTTCTTTGATTTTCAAACTCGTGTTGGGTTTGAACTTCCTGAGCTTTTGTTTTACCGGTGGACACATTGGATTAGTTGGCAATTTGTGAGCCAAAATAGACGTACTTAGACCATTCATGTCGTCATACGACCAGGCGAATATGTCCTCATACTTTTTTAGAAATTCTACGTATTCTTTCTTTTCTGCCGGTCACAAATGAATGTTGATTCGTGTTTCCTTGATGTTTTCTGAATCTCCCATGTTGATGATTTCAGTCTCGTCCAGGTTGGACTTAGGTCTGTTCCCAAAATTCTCAACTTCTTTGACAATCTCGTCAGGTATGTCATCTTCTTCTGAATCTACATTCGTTTGATCCGTTGTCTCATTGCATGT
Organism: Nicotiana paniculata; assembly: GCA_005239505.1. Classification (NCBI taxonomy): domain Eukaryota; kingdom Viridiplantae; phylum Streptophyta; class Magnoliopsida; order Solanales; family Solanaceae; genus Nicotiana; species Nicotiana paniculata. The sequence goes on from ML313320.1 coordinate 11,632, forward strand.
CACAGTCATCGGTTCATCAAGACAGGTAATAGTAATGTTGTATAGGTAAAGCAATGAGAGAAAGATGATAGCAATAAATATTGATTCATAAGAAAAATTCAAAAACGCTTTTGATTAACTGAACGATTGTTTTGAACATTGAAGATCTTATTGCAGGAATTAAAATGCGAAAAAGGAAATCATTTTGTAAATAAAAGAGTGAGTAATTCTTGTTTTAGCCTTGCTACCCCGAGGCTCGTCGGGCTTTGGTTGTCCTGACAGTCCAATTCTTGAGGTACGTCCCTCTGCTCACAACCTTTATAGAAGGGCCTTCCTCTCCCTCCTCCTTGAAAATAACATAGCAGTCCATATCACTGTCCTCCAGAAACAAGTTCCTCATTGCTGCAAGTTCTTCTTCTTCATCTGATCCATAAATAACGTCGGCCTGTTGGAAGGTCTACTCCAGATGCGGTATTGGTTGCTCCAAAGGGTAATAGGGACCGCGCCATGGTGGCGACCAGTTTTGGAATTCTTCCCAAGTGTATTCGTATCCCAAACCGAAAGTGGTTCCGTGCTTCTTAGGTTTGATAGGTTTGGAGATCCCCTGAAGGTTCTTGCCGAGCCCTTTACCTGGATTGTACCCTCGCCAATTCATCATACTTGCAATCTTGCTATCCCACCATTTGTCTTTGTCGATAGTGTTGACCCGTTCAATGTTGTGGTAAGTTTCTCCACCCAACTTCTTTCTTCCTTGAATCACCAGAATAGTCTGGCGACTGTAAATAGGGTTGCTACCGTCACCATGAATAATCACCTCTTGGTGGTTCCACTAGAACTTTACTGCCTGATGTAGCGTTGATGCTACGGGCCCAGCAGCATGGATCCAGGGTCGTCCCAATAACATATTGTAGGACGCTGGCACATCTATCACTTGGAAGTCCACCTCGAACCAGGTTGGCCCCATTTGCAGGCATAGGCTGATCTCACCAATGGTGGACCTCTGATATCCATCGAAGGCTTTCACGTTGATCGCTCCATCCTTTATCTCATGCAGCCCTTTACCCAATTTCTTGAGCGTTATCAACGGGCAGAAGTTAAGAGTGGATCCCCCATCGATCAAGATTCTGGTGATGAAATAATCTTCGCATTGCACAGTTATGTGCAGTGCTTTGTTATGGCCCAACCCTTCAGGAGGCAGCTCGTCCTCATGGAAAGTGATCTTGTGACTCTCCAACACTTGGCCCGCTATATTAGCCATTTATCCACTAGTGATATTGTTTGGCACATAGGCTTCGTTCAACACCTTCAATAAAGCATTCCTGTGCGTCTCGAAATTCTGCAGCAAAGAGAGGATGGATATTTGCGCTGACATTTTGTTCAACTAGTCAATGATCGAATACTCCTTGGCCTATACTTTCCTCCAAAGGTCGTCCGGACCTGTCTCAATAATGGGAGGTCGATTGGATGCCTGCGTGTTGGATTCAACCAGATGTTCAGGGGTATAGACTCTACCAGTTCTTGTCATACCCTGCGCTGCACAACTTCTTCAGTCTTGACTTTGCCTTTCCTTCTCGCCTCGGCTGTATAGTCTCATGGTACAACATCTGTATAGAAAGGTGGTGTGGTAGATATCGCCACCGTGATTGATGCAGCTACCCTCACTTCGAATGGAACATGTGCCTGGGGAGGCAATACTGCAACGTCAAATGGTGCGGGTGCATTTTCCATAGACACGAACTCAGCTTCAATCAATACTTGTGTCTTTGCAGGTGACGCTGCTTCAAACTCAATAGGGATAGACATATTTACCTTAGCATCCTCAGACGGTTGAATCTAGACTATGATCGGGTTGAGAGTGACTGCAGGTTTCTTTAGATCATCAGTTTTTGCGATCAACCCAATTGATCCCTCGGTGTCCCAGTCATCTTCTATTTCAATCAAGTGGAAGCCTCCACCCTTATGGTCCGAAAGAGGATTTTTGCGGACGTTTGGAGCGGATTCCTTTGCCACGATGACCTTGTTATCAATCAGGGATTGTATCTTGTCCTTCAAAGAGTGGCGCTCATTGATGGTGTGCCCCTTCATGTCGGAGTGGTATGCACAAGAATTGTTTGGGTTGACCCATTGAGAAGGATTCTCAGGGGTTGCAGCAGGGATGAGGGTGACATAACCAACAACTTTGAGCTTCTCATATAGCTAGTCGATGGGTTCAACGATGGCGGTATACTATTTTGGAGGTCCGCGATCAAAATTAGGACGAGGTCTAGGGAAGTTTTGACGGGTAGGGGTGATTGGTAAGGAGATGGTTGGGAATGGTAAGTTGGTAGACATGAGCGACTTACGAGTATCTGGGTGAAGCAGGTTGATATGTTGGTGGTGGAGGTGATTGATAAGTTGGTGGTTGAGCTTGGTAATTTGGGGTTGGTTGATATGTGAGTGGAGGTGTTGGGTAAGTTTGGTATTTGAGTGGGGATTTGGTTCTTTGTGCAACCATCACGGCTCCCACGTCTCTTTTCTTAGACGCATCACCAGACTACAAAGCCTTGTTTGTAGCTTGCAAGGCTTCAAAATTTGTGACCATACATCTCTTGATACCTTCTTCAATCCGTTCACCTAATTTGATAATGTCGGAGAACTTTTGGTTCTCAATCATCATCAACCGTTCATAGCACTGCGGGTCCTGGGCCCGGACAAAGAACTTGTTCATCTGCTCCTCTTCTAAGGCGGGTCTGACCTTGGCAGCTTCGGACCTCCAACGAGTAGCATACTCGTGAAATGTCTTCGTGGGTTTCTTTTTCAAATTCTGAATATAGAACACGTCTGGTGCGTTCTTTGTGTTGAACCTGAATCTGTCCATAAAGTCAGATTCCATGCTCACCCAATTCAACCATTTCTTGGGATCTTGGCTGATGTACCAAGACAATGCATCTCCTTTCAAGCTCCTCATGAACAGCTTCATGCGGATCCTTTCATCCTTCCCTACTCCAACCAGCTTGTCACAATAAGCTCTCAGGTGGACCCTTGGATCACCTGTACCATCAAACATTTCAAACTTAGGAGGTTTGTATCCATCGGGCAGTTCGACATCGGGTTGTATGCAGAGGACTTCATAGTTCAACCCTTCGACTCCCTTGATTTCTTCGTCGCCTTGAACCCAGCTGGTCAGCTTCCTAAGTTCTTCGGCCAAGATCTTGATAAGCAGGTCCTTTTCATCAGACTCAGGTGTGTATGTGATAGGGGGAGTGGAGTGTGGCATGGTCTCCATGTAGATGGGATTGTTATGGTGGCCTGGAACATGAGTGTGGAAATGGTCATTTGTGGAGTTCTGAGGTTCTGGGATAAGAAGTGGGGTGTTGTTTGGAGTATGGCATGCATTGTAGTGTGCTGGAAGAGTTTGGTTCTTTGGTGGGGTGGTGTGATGATGAGTTGTGGGATGATTTTGCTGCTTTGGTATGTTTTGAGGAGGTGTAGGATTCTGGATATTGACGTCTGGGACGTTGAGGGAGAATGACAGGTTTGCTAGATTCCGAACTTGATCAAGCTCTTCTTGAAACTTTAACAACTTCCGTTCCAGCTACGACACAGTTTCATTCTGAATCCGAATACCCTGGCCATCAGTGGTCTCTACCGTTCAACCACATTCTCATTTCTGTTGTTACCTGAATCTTCCAGTTTCTTTTTGCCTTTGTTCTTACCTTTGGGAGGACTAAGAAGAGGAGAGGGTGGAGGGCCCCTGGATCTTGTAAGATAGGATGATGATGTCAGACTGCACGAACTAACCTTTGGAGAGGGGAATAAATAAATAAAGAAAGAGGAAAACAAAAACAAAAAGTATCCAAGTCAGTGAGGATTATGAAAATTATTGTGGTATTTAAACACATAGTGCGGGGAATGTAAAGCGTGTCCTAATTTGGGGACCTCTTTTGTGCCCGAGGTAGGCCTAGCGACAAATTGATTTGGAGAACTTAAGACGCTAAATGCCTCATTTTATTGATAAGAAAATAGACGAACCCCAAAATGACACTAAATAAACAGGAAGTAAAGGTCACTAATGGCCATTGGCCTTATTACATTGATAAAGTAAAAGAAAGACATTCCTATCTACTTGGTCCCAGAAGGACCTTCCCCAGACTCGGCATTCTTGTTTCGCTCGTACAACTCCCCCAACTCGCAAAGCCCCAACAACAGGTATGCTCTGGCTAGATATCCTCCGTCGGTCCCTCCAGCCTTTTGACAATCTTCAATCCTTTTGAGAAATTTTTTTCTCCAGCTCCACTATGCCTCACTCCAAATACCCTAACCTTTTTTTGGTGCTGATAGCCATATCCTTCCATTCCTCGATCAGTTTCTTGTTAGACTCATGTATTTTGTGGTGCTCATCCTCACACTCACGGATCCTTTTACGCAACTGGTTGTTTTTGACTTGTGCCTCGGCCTTTTCATCTATAACCCTGTGGCCCTGAAAGAACCCTGGCTCGCTCAGACTACCCCAATTTTCTGACAACCAACCAGGAAAGAAAGGGGTAAAACCGGTATGGTATCTGTCTAGCTCGATCGTGTCCTTCTCCATTACAATCTTGTAGTGCCACATGTGCTAGGCTTGACACTTGTGAGGACTATCATCATTTTGGAAGTCAGCTCGAAAATGGCTCATCTTGTCGACCCTGGGTATGACTTGCTTCCTACCCGCTTGCCTCATAACTCGAAGAAGGACGTAAGAGTATGTTCCTTTTAGACCAATTAGTATTAGGAACGGTGCATCTCTGGAACGGGCGATGAACTCCTCTGTCGGAAACCACTCGAACATCCATTGTACCTGTTCTTCAGTCAGATTACCAAAGAGATCGACCCATCCTTTAGCGTTCTCAGGCTGAGCAAACATGTTGGGGATGTAATTCATTCGCTTTGGATGGTGGAAAGCGATGTGGTCATCCCAAACTCTTCGATGAACTTCTTGTCGGTATTCGACCTTTTAGAGATGTTCCATGAGCCAAAGCTGAAGAGTAGATTGCATCCTTCAAAATGTCTTGCCCCTCGTTGACACTTTTCCAAGGCTTGATATATGTCTGCAATAATCATGGGCACAATACTGAAGTTTTGCTCATCAGTTCCTTCCATTAGTGTCTTGGTTACCATGGCTAATCTAGTGTGGATTCTCTCATTCTTTATTGGAAACACGATCAGACCCAAGAAGCAAAACATGAAGATGAATACTGTACGGTGGATGTGTCCCAAGGATGTGAGGGCAAACTCATCGTGGTAGGTACGATATGATTTGTTGTGATAGTATTTCTCGTACAAGTAGTCAAAAGGGATGTATGACTTCTTTAAGCATACCAGTTCTTCATTATTCTTCAGACCCATCATTTTGAGGAAACCTTTGCCTGTGCGGTTTTCAAGCATTAGCAACCCCGGGGTTTCCCATACTATGCCAACCAATCCTCTTATTTCCTCCAGCAAATGTGTCATTTCAATGTTCCCAAAGCGGAACACGGACCTTTCACAATCCCAGAATAGGGTAGTAGCCTCTATTATCATGTTGTTAGGCTGGATTTCTAGAAGAGATGGTAGATTGCCCAAGTATTTCCTGACGAGAGATTTGTCACTAGAGTGTAAATATTCCCACCAACTTAGCAATCTTGGAGGGATATTGAATACCATGCCGAATCTGGGGACTTCGTGCCTCATTTTTCTATACGGAAAACAAGGTTAGACCCTTACCCCCACCAAACTCGACTATTTAACACCAAAAATTAGCATAAAGTATTGTGTTCTCCAAATAAATGCACAGAACGTGATGATGTCCGTTTGGGTTTAGGGAAACCCAATGAACTTTTGGATAAGGCAATCTTAAAAGCTATCGTGCGGGCCATATTTTAGCCTGGATAGGTTTGACCATGATGCATGAAACAACATAACGGAGTAAGGTTTCTATGGGGTTTTAGACTGGTACCCTCGAGCGGACAACTCAAGGGGGAAAGGCACGGAACCGTCGACTGCATCGCTGATCGACTAGTTTTACCGCAAATAAGCCTTTCTGAGTTTAGGGGGTAATAATATAGGAAGAGAGCAACCACTCATCAAGCGTTGCTATAGTATTTTGTTTGGCACTAGTAGAGTATGAATGTTGAGCATGATTACACAATAATGAGTTATAATTAAAGACACGTTATCATGTATTTGCATGTTATGAAAGCAGTAAATATAACAGTTTTTAATTTAAAAGCGGCTACAAAGGAAGGAAACAGAAAGAGCATGTCAGTTATTTGAAGAATGCTTAACGAAATAGACAAGTAATTGCACATAAAAAGGGGAAAGGGAAAGGTCGCAAGTATTAACAAAGTAAAGACAAGTTCACAAAGCCGTTTGAAATGGTAAAAGCCTAGATACATCCCCAGCAGAGTTTCCATGTTGTCGCGCCCCCTCTTTCCTCGCAGAGATCGGGTTTATGACATTCAGTTGGGACAACTCTTTCCTTTTGGGAAAGGGGTTTGTGTTTTTTAGAGTCGCCACCTAGTGATTTTTAAAGGTGCATTATGACGCCAAAGAGGTTGATTTACAACTACGTTGCTAACCAGAGATAGGGTAAGGGCTTGAAATTATCCTAAGGGGAAGGTGTTAGGCACCCCTCAGGATCCACAAGTGTGTTTCCCGGCCAAACAGCTTTTGTGAATTTGTACGGTTTAGCAAACATACAAATAAAAGCTCAAATAAGAGGGTATTTAAATCTTAAGCATGCAAGGTATTAGAAACCAATTAGAGAAAAGCTAAGTTTTTTTTAAAAAAAAGGGTTACAATTTAGGCATGTAAAGTAAAGGATATCCTAGGTTTGTAATAATATGGATCACATCAATGCAATACCCGGTATGACACTCCTCAAAGAGGGGCTACATGTGGTATTAGCGCATCGATCATCATATCCATATTATACCATTTCCCACCCCGTGAAGGTAATTACAGCGCGTGTTGGTCATGAACTCTATTACGTGTTGTTACCCGCCCCTTCCTATCAGTTCCGGAGGAGGTTAGGGCTGATATCCTAAGAGGGAGGTAGTAAGCAGACCCTCAGGTTTAAAAGGTAAAATTCTAGGGCGACAGACGAAAGCATATAGGACTGCAGTTAATGGGAACATAGAAAAAGCAAGTAAAGGCTCAAGTTTACCTCCACAAGTAATACAATTAGACAGCACGACTCAAACACAGTTAAGGGCAGTATTTAAATTCAGAATCCTAAGACATGGTACCTAAGTGAGTTCAAAACATAGACAGATATGCAGGCCTATTTTTATTACTCAGAAAGGGGTCCTAATCAATTTACCTACTGATTTGAAACCTTTTAAGCATTGAGAAACATATACAGGAAGGCAGATTCTCAGTTTTAGACAAATTAATCACCTAAGGCTTGTCTAGGAGTGAGATAGTATGTACCAATTACCAGAATTACTTAGAGGAGAGTTGTTCAACATTGTATTACCTAGAACATGTTGTCCTACGTGTTCAGAATACAGACTTGTTATCAGTTGATTATGAGAATTGAATGCAGTTGTTTTTATCAGTAATTAGGTTAGGGGTGCCTAAACGAATGAGATGCAATCCTAAGTACATGATATCTAATGCACGAAGATGCAAAATGGCGCATAATCAAAAGACTAAACAAGGTCTCTAAATGCACAAAACATTGCAGTGTTTTGACATGCTTTCAGGATATGCAAAAGTGACAGGTTTATTAATTGTTTACCTAGAACATGATTTCTATGTGTAACATGGTAATCATGATGGCACATTTTTTGTTAACACTCTTGTTTTAAGGCAGGATTCAGATTACATTTTTTCAGGATGCATAGATATAATCACATGATAGCAGTTTTCCATTGTTATTACTGAAAAAGATTTTCCTAAGTGATATAACAGTATTGCAGTAAACTGCTGAAACAATGTTTATAAAAATCCTAAAGAGCATGATTTCTAATGCATGATATGATTTGCACATGTTAGTCCTAAACATGATTTTTATATTGCGCACATAGGAAATGTAAACCTAAGAGCATGGTTTCTACCCCTTTAGATCTGTAGCATGCATAATTACCACTTCCCTTTTACTATCCATTCCCCAAGAGTATTTTACAAATTATTACAAGCCAATGAATGAATTACAGAAATAGAAAATCAAGAAGCTACTCTATAGTGAGCCTTCAATTAGGCCCAGATTTCCCAAAGCCTCCAATGGCCTCATATGCCTCAGTTCCATAGACAAATCAGAGTCTAAGTGCATCAAAGTTCCCTAAGGATCTCAAGGATCCCGGGCAGTGCTTACACCTAGACTTAGTAATCAAGAATTGAACAAGTGCAGTGTGGAAGTGCCAGCCTCAGTGTGTCAGAGTTCAGAGGGAGCTCAAGGGTCCCAAAGCAATGCTCACACTAAGGGGGCAGAACTTAAGGGTCTAAGAATAAAGTGAGGTGCATGAGGTGGTTTGAAAAAGAGTTGAGTTAAGAAAGCATTTCTGAAAATAGTTTATTTGAAATAGGTTTACATATCAGTAAGTGAGTGGCTTAGGAAAATAGTTTTGAAAAGAACAGGGGATAACTGGCACCAAACAGTACATAGAACATAGAGAGACAACCACAAACAATGAGGCAGGGATTGGGGACACATAGGCCGTACATAGAAACAGGTTTGCATACAAGTCAACATTAGAGAAGTGCTAAAGTATCACAGGCCTGCACAAACACCTAAACAGTCACAAACATAGTTTGTCACAAAGAGTTCATGCCAAGAACTTAATAGGAACAGATTGAGGGAGTACCAAAGAGGACAACACATGATAAACATAGTTGAACATAGGTTTAAGAAGAGGTTCAGGGTATAGCATAGAGACTAAGTAACATATGGTGCATGTTGTAGTATACTAGGAATTGAAGCAGACATAAGTGAAGCAGAATCATTTTGAAACATGCAGGGGGGGGGGTGGTAGTAACATGTTGAGCATAGTATACAGACTAATTGAAAGTAACAACTAAACCATAAGTAGAAGTAGATTAAAAACAAGATGAATCGAAATACCCAAAGAAACATATTGTTTTGAAGCTTTAAACATAAATTGAAGACATACCAGTTGGAAGGTAACAAGTACAGAATGAAGAATAGGCAAATAGAATAACCAGTCTTGGCTTGCAGCCGACTAGAAATAGTAGCAAGTAATCAAGAGAAGAACAGTAGAGAGTATGTGTGTAAAAGAGAGAGTTGAACAGCGTGTGTGGTCGTGTCTGTGTTAGTGAAAGACTAGAGTTTTTATAGTTGAAAAACGGGTAGTAAAATAATGTAAGAATTATAGTAACATGGTAATTAAGGAACTCAGAATCAATCCATTAGAAAATCACGGCAAGTACACCCTTAAGTTAAGGGATTTTAATTCAAACGGTAAGAACCAATATCATATAAGGCAATAAAGAATCAGTACATGACTAATAAGGAAGGAATCAAAGTCCATTAAGCATAGGGCAGTCAATTAGGACTACATTCATAAACTTCAATTAAGGAAAGGGTTCAGTAAAAATAAAGTACTACAACAAATAAGGTGATGGAATCAATTAGTTTAAACAGACGAGTAGAATTCTAGGATTTTAAAATAATCCTCTCAATCAGACCATAAAATAAGGAAATCAGAATCAGTCAAGAGAGGCGCATGATTCCATACTTCAACATATATATAGAGAAGAGCAAACAATCGTAGCAAACAAGCAGGGTCAACAATATCGACAGAAGGAGGCAAGGGATGAACAAACAGGAATGGATACAATCACACAAGTAAGCTAAAGACTCAATAAAAACAAGTATGGTAACCACATAAACTTAACAAGAATCGAGTAGTCATACTAACACATAGAACCAAAACAAAGAAGACCTAAAGTTAGGATTGTTAGAGGCGAGTTGAAAAAGCAGTACGAACATAGAATCATTCGAGATATGCAAGGAAAATGTTAAACATAAAGAAAAGTAAGTTTAAACGAGTGAAAAAAAAATTCTGAGAAACCCTAACTTTAAAGAAAGTAAAACGGTTTAAAGCCGATGATTTTTTAAGGAGAAGTTTGAGAATCAGTGTAGAACATAGAAAGAAACATACTTGAATTGTAAAAAATAGCACGGATCTAAGAGATTAAACAAAAGTTAGGGTTTCAGCGGAAACCCATTAGAAATGAAAGAACCTGTTGTAAACCTCAAAGATCGTAACAAATATGGTGTGATTTTGCCCAAAATCACACCGGGGAAGCTATGAATCAACCAAAACAGAAACCCTAGACGCAAGTCGGCATGGCCCAGGGCCCTTGAAAGCCTCAGAGATGATGAGCAAGGTGAGGGGGAACCATTGGAGGCTTGGGGTTGAAAGGTGGTCGCCGAAGATGGCCGGAGAGGGAGGCGGCAGTTGAGCTGGCTAGGGTTAGGTTTGAGAGAAGAGAAGAGACGAGAGCATCTGAAGGCAGCGGGGGTTTGGGAATGACATAGGGTTAGGGATCTTTTAGAATTAAAAAGGAAAGGGTTTATTTGGACCGTTGATCTGGGAGATCAACGGTCAGGATTAGACCGGGTAAACGGATTTGGGTAGGAGTTTATAGGATCTGCATCAGTTAATTTGGTAGTAAATTGGTTTAGGAGTGGGCTCAATTTTGGGATATAATTTGAAAGCCAAATTTGGTTATGATTTAAATAGCCAATTTCCCTATTTTGATTTTAATAAAATAATAAATATTTTTTTATGAGGATAATTTTCTATATCAAAATGATTAAAAATGTATAATTATCATTTTAAAAATATAGAGTCCAATTTTACACGTATAGGATATAATTATACATTAAAATGGGCTAACATTGCAATTATATGCAATTTAGCTTGAAAAATACCAAATGTAATTATAAAAATGCATACAAATTATATTAATTACATTTTGGCATAAGTATAGAATTTGAATGAATAAATCATCATAACAATAATTTTGGAAATAATTATTGGATTTTTATGAATAAAAAGGGGAGCAAACAAATCAATTTAAACCCTTAAAATTATGGAAAAATTTATAAAAACCTTGTGTATGCTTATATATGCATATATATGCTATTTTGAAGGTATTTATGCATATTTAAAAATATATAGAAAAATTGGGTATCAACATATGGTCGCCCAAAAACAACAAGCAGAGTGATACTACAACAAAAAAGCCAGGTTCAGACCGCTCAAATTCGGGGACTGCGTACTCAAAACCTAAACACATGCAAGCAAGGACCCACGGGAAGAAAAACAATGAACTAATTTGGACGACCCATAAAAAATTTCGGCGACAACAAGCAAAGGGTCGTTTCAACTGGAAACGATGGAAAGAAAAATACTACCAAACAACTGGAACATCGCCCACCTCAAGTACTTCAGCTTCTAAGGAAAGATATTCTCCGAGTTGTACTCTTTTTTCCTCACCCGAGTTTTATCTGAATCGGGTTTTCTCGGGGAGGTTTTTAACAAGGCGACGAAGAGGACATTTCGATGTTAAGCACGAGCAAGCGAGAATACAAGTTAGCCAGTTTATTGCTCGACCCCTCAAATACTTCTCCCGGTCGACCAATGAAGGTACTAGAATACCACCCCAAAAACGTGATATATATATATATATATATATATATATATATATATATATATATATATATATATATATATATATATATATATATAAAAGCAAAACATACAAGTACATGATGTCCGTCTATGTCTCCACCAAGTTTAACACTACACCAATTAAGATACTCACATTCGACCTCGTTCGAATCAATTAAGAGTGACATTCGACCTCGCTCAAATTCAACTCACATTTGACCTCATTCGAATTAATTAAGAGTAACATTCGACCCCGCTCGAATCAACTCACATTCGACCTCGTTTGAATCAATTAAGAGTGACATTCGGCCTTGCTCGAATTCAACTCATATTCGACCTCGTTTGAATTAATCAAGAGTAACATTTGACCTCGCTCGAAATCAACTCACATTCGACCTCGTTCGAATTAATTACGAGTTAACATTCGACCCCGATCGAATCAACTCACATTCGACCTCGTTCGAATCATTTAGAGTGACATTCGACCTCGCTTGAATTCAACTCACATTCGACCTTGTTCGAATTAATCAAGAGTAACATTCGACCTCGCTCAAAATCAAATCACATTCGACCTTTTTCGAATTAATTAAGAGCAACATTCGACCCCGCTCGAATCAACTCACATTCGACCTCGTTCGATTCAATTAAGAGTGAAATTCTACCTCGCTCAAATTCAACTCACATTTGACCTCGTTCAAATTAATCAAGAGTAACATTCAACCCCGCTCGAATCAACTACATTCGACCTCGTTCGAATAAGTTACGAGTAACATTCCACCTTGCTCGAATTCAACTCACATTTGTACTCGTTCGAATTAATCAAGAGTGACATTCGACCTCGCTCGAAATCAACTCACATTTGACTTTGTTCAAATTAATTAAGAGTAACATTCGATCTTGCTTGAACCAACTCACATTCGACCTCGTTCGAACTAATTAAGAGTAATATTCGACCTCACTCAAATTTAACTTACATTCGACGTAGCTCTAATTTGATTCACAGTTAACCTCGTTCGAGTTAATTATGGCGACGTTTGACTTTGCTTGAATTAATCAAAGACACACTCAACCAAGTTCGAGCTAACGCCTACCAACACAGTTCTTTTAATTAAGGCAATCAATTGAGGAAAATATTCAAGGAAAAAATAGAAGACTCGGAAACAAACAGCAAAAATAGCATTCTAAATCAAAAAGGTATCTTAAAAGGCCGAGCAGACGCACACACACCAAAAAGCATTAAGCAGCAGCATCATCCTAGCCATCATCCTCGCCGGCCGAGTACTCATCATCATACTAAGCATCTTGCTCGATCCCGTCCAGTTCATCTTCACCATTTCCCGCTCGTGGCGTGGCGGGATCGTAACCACAGGTGCCTCGAACTCAACCTCAGTAACTCTCCCTACCGTCAGCAAGTCCCTGAATATGTCTAGCATGGCCTCGTCATGGATCCACTTCTCGTACGAATCCCGTGCAACATCAGGATAAGAGAAAATGTGAGAAGAAGAAGGTTGAGCCAATAGTTGCGCCCTTTCGTCCTCAAGAGCGGCTACTTGATCTTTTAAGTTCGAAACCTCTCCCTCAAGCCCGCTAATACTCTCATCAAGCCTTTCCTCCCTGAGTGCAGCCGCCTCCGCTTCACTCGCCCATTCAGACCAGAGGATGCGGATGACCTCCTCCAATGCCGCCACCCTCGCCAAAGCTGTCATCCTAGCTTTCTCGGCCTTCCTTTACTCCGCCGTCTTTTCAATCAACTCATCACTAAGTCGTTGTGTCTGGCCCAACTCTACTCAAGTTTGCCTCGCAGGGATGACACTTGATATTGAAGATCGGCACACTCGGCTTCGACCCTATTGCTCACTTCAAGCCCGTCATCCTTGACTCTAAGTACTCCCTCGATCTCTCTACATTTGTCGATGACCCTCACGAGTTCATTGTCCTTCTGCTTTAGCTCGTCCCTGAGAGACTTGAAGTTACCATCCACGCCGAATCAGAGGCATATCTCACGGTGCTTAGCACGGTACTCATGATACTTCAACTTCATCCTCTTGAAAATTGCCCTCCTCCCCTCTTCTCGGTGGACGCACTCAATCTCTAAAATAAGGTTATGATGAACAGGGGAAGAAGCTAGTAAAAACAAACAACAGGGGGTAAATAAAGAGTATGTAAGGTACGAGAACTCGAAAAACCAAAAACTTACCCTCAAATCCATTCCAGATATGCCCAACGATAGAGCGGCATCATCGAACGTCTGTAAAGTCCTGTCCTCTGTGCTGGAACAGAGGGGACCCAAAGAAGGAATAACGCTCTTTGTATCACCAATAAGTCACGGTCGAGGGGAATGACTATGTTGCGAGTAGCTCCCCCCGTCCTCATTTCTACCCGAGTAAACCTCTCATTGAACATCTGTACCTCTTCGGGGTCGATGTAGGAATCGGTTTCATAGCCTTCCACGGACACACCTTTCCCTCTTTCCTCGGTAGATGAAGAAACATCAATCTGCCCTAACAGTGATGGATCACTCCTCGGAACGGCCTCCGCCACCTCTGGTCGCCTCCTCCTTCGACGATAACTTCAGGCAAATGAGTGATTTCTACATCCTCTGCAGGCGATAAAGTCTCAGTGTTCAAGGCCACGTCGCCCTCATATGCAATTGTGGTTGTCTCATTGTCGATTTCTGTTCTCCTCCTTTTTATTGGAACCAATTCCTCCTTACTCAGTGACGATTCGTCTACCAAGTGTAGCACAGGTGAAATTGGAGTCTCCATCAAAGGGCCCACCGCCCTTCGACTAGGCCTACGCAGGTTCGAGGTCTGGGAGGGAGCAGCAGTCTGTACGGACTTGCCTGCAGTCGCAGCAAGCAGTGACCTAGTGGAGGCACCAGGTTGACAAAAAACGAGGGTAGGAGACTTCACTTTCTTCGAAGTCCTCTGACCTGACAACAAGAAAAGAAGTTCAACTAACCCCGGCATAGAATAAAAGAGAGAGAAAGAGAAGATATAAAAACCAAAGCAACAGAAAGTCGAAATGAAAGACTTACCGGGTGCAGAAGGTTTACGTCCAAAAATCTTGCGGAACACCAACCATTCATAGATCTCCACCATGTGGGGAAAAATATGACTCACCCAGTCATGGATGTCGGCGACCAACATAGGAGGCTCCTTCTCGGCTGCACAAAAGAGGAATAAGAACGATTAAGTCACTGATGTATGGCTATAATTCATGATTTAACGCATTATGTGACTTACATTTTATGTGCTTTAATGGTAAAAATACACCTCGTTTGAGCATAATGAAGTATATTTCATGTGTAGATTAATTGGAGATGGAATCCGAGCTAAATGGATGCATAAACGTAAAAAATGAGCTCAAGAATCAAAAGGAGTGACCCTGGCTTTAGACATGTAAAGCCAGGTGCTACCAGGCATTAGACACATAAAATCCTGGACATACCAGGCGCTATCCAGGCGTTAGACACATAAATCTAGGTGCAACCCAGCGTTTGGCAGGCGTTTTCTTTGTAACGCCCGGCCCAAGATCAGGCCCAGTCCGAGTTTTAAAGGCTTTAAGTGTTCTCCGGTTTGACTAGGAGTATCCTACACGTTTAGGGATTGTACCAAAACATATAAATAGACCCAAACACACAACTTTGAAGGACTTTTGCCATTGGAGACAAGAGGAGATCGTGGAACACCACTCAGAAGATCAAAACATTGATTTTTATATCCTTTATTCCTTACTCTGTAATTTAATTATGCAAGTTATTTTGGATTTGATTACTATGATCATGAGTAGCTAATTTAATTAGTCTAAGTTTTTGGTGGAACCCATTGAGGATGAACTTATTGTTATATTAATATAGTTTGCTTGATTTTCATCTCTATTTGTTCAACTACGTTCTTGTTGTAGTTGATTGAAGGGCCCTCAATTAGCTGTTCATATTTATTATGTATCTACTTGAGAGAGGGTGCATATTCAGGTAGTTGTTTGAACAACACCACTCCCGGAGTATAGGAGAGATCCATAACTGAGGGTTTAGAGGTTGGATTAGAGATAACGATACCTCGGGTGCAATCTAAAGTGAACTGTAATGCAATCTAGCTAGCGTAACTTGAGAGAGTGCGTCTAGTAAATTATCATAATTACTTGAGAGAGATTAATGATAACTGGAGTGTTCATGATTGATAGAGACAACTAAGTCAAAACTATAGGAAATACAAAAGAAGGAATTTCACCAACAGGGGGAACCATAACCTTAGACCTTTATTACAATTGTTTACACCTTATTGTTAGTTAATCTTTAGTTTTAATATTTTCATTCAGCTGTAGTTTAAACAACACCAAGTGATAGTCATAACATTTGAGGAAGTTGATTATTGAGAATTTGGTAATCTAAAAACAACAGTTGATACGTTGGTTCCCTCTGGGATTTGACTCTGGGCAAAATACCCGGATTATATTTGCAACGCCTGCTTAGTCTTTTAGTAGACATAGTTGAGCGTGATCAGTCACCAATGAGATAGAAAAATAAGCAGTCACTTAGCAGAAATACTTATGGGCGAAGTTCCACATTTCAAGGAATCCGGTGGGGTTCGTCACCACGTGCTTGGTCTTAATATAGAAGAAGTTAAACCAAAACCGATGGTTTGCCTTATCGTCCATATTCACCACCAATCCCTTGGCCCCTCGGTGGCAGGGGTGTAGCATCGTGCCCCTATGAAAGCCTGGCACGAAGAGATGCAGTAGATGACGGATGAAAATCCCGCGGTTGGCCAATTTCGCATACTTTATCAACATGAGGAAAAGCTTGTAAATATAGGGAGAGATTTGGGCCGGATAGACGCCGTAGTAGCGGCAAAATTCCTCCGCCAATGGTGGAAGAGGAAGAGAATAACCCACTTGGAATGGGTAAACGTAGAATGCGCAGTACCCAGGACGATGAATATGAATTTTGTCACGGCCAGCTGGGACCAGGTCGATGTGGGCCGGGATGTTGTACTTGGCCCTAAACTTAGCGAGGTCAGCTGCATCCACTTCAGACTCTACAGGTTCAGGCTCATCTGCAACTGACTTTGAGAAGTACGACCTGGCTCTATCATTACGAGGAATGATTTCATCCATGGTGGGGAAGCTATCGTCCTCAGCAGCGACAACAACATCGTCATCGTGAGAGGGTATTCTCACTGACAGTGGGGTTTGTTCAGGAGCCTCACTACAGGCAAGAGGTGCGCTAACCATTTTCGTTGACTATAAATACAGAAGACACGAACTCGAAAGCGGCAGAAATAACAAGGATCACTCTAACCCGAAGGGAGAGTAGGAGTGCAAAAATGGAAGTAACTGGAGCAAGAGCGTAGGAAGGAGAAGAAGAGAGAAAAAGGTGCAGGATTCAAAAGCTGGAAAATATAAAAGTTTGCTCAAACCCTTATTTATAGAGAACATAAACACTCAGATTGAGAAAATCAACCATCAAATGCTCATATATCGAAATGGCAGGCGCACGAGAAGCGATGCAACACATCGGGAAGATGCGTAATAATGACGCCTGAGGCCGTGATGTCATTCTAAACCAACGTCACAATTAAGTGTGGTTCTCAATACGCCACATCACCATCTCGGCAGCGATCCTTGCTACTCGACCTTCCCGTCCGAATTTCAAAACTACGACTAATGAATTCCACTCACCGAGGCCGACCAAAAGATAACCTCGATAAGTAGAGGGACTAACTGTATGAGTTAAAATTAGACCGAGGAAACTCGGAATGCGGAGACGATTATTATGAGAGATTTGCAAACCAAAGGGTTTAGTTTGGCCGAGGTCGGCCAGTGATTAACAGAACGAGCCGCCAAGTGGTCATCTTGGTCGAGGACGATCAACATAGATAGAAGTAACATCTAGCTTTGTATTGGGATTCCGAGGGAATATTCTATTGAATATTCTCTCTGTTTGTAGTTTTTAGAGTTCTTTGGGAATATCCCCTATAAATAGTATGAGAGATTAGGAAAAAGACATGTAATATTCTAGATGATAAGGACACTTTCGAAAAGTAAGCTCTTTAGATAAATACAAAGAACAACTTTATGAAGAGATTCGACCTTTTTGGATTATCTATTGTCATTTCCACCAGATCGCCGAGAGTGTCCAATATTCTCTTATATTATTGACATTCATCATTGTTAGAGGAAGGAATTATCATCTCATTCAATATTGGGAGAAACTTCCTCTTTATTTACATTTAGCGCCATTTATTATTATTTAATACATGGTACTTCTTGCATGTTATTACATTTGACGCATTTATTGTTGGCGCATTAAATCCGTCTCTCCACTGTCATTTCCTTCATACCATTAATCTAAGATCTATAGTTATTAGTTATAACTAGGATTAACCCCCTCTAATAATTGATTAATTAGTTTAACTAAAGATTATCACTTTTTGGTCAAACAACCCTTAGTAATAATTGCTCTTGAAGATAGAGATAACACGTAAATAGAATAAATATTCAATGAAGAAGGATTATATCTTAAAACATAAATAAAGGTAGAATAATCTAATCCTTTTACTAATTAATATTTCTTAAGAAACATGTAAAAGAGAAACACGACACAAAATATGAGATAAAAACCCGTGAACGGAAATACTTTATGTCATGAGCGTGTTTCCCCTTTAATCGATCATATGTTGTGTGAAACCCTGATTCGTTAAGCAAGTGAATTTTAGATACCGGATGCATTAAAAAAAATGATCCAAAATCAAAGAGGAAAAAGGGGTAGAATATAATGTAGTATAAAAAATCCCCCAATACTATTTCTATAATTGATCATCAAAGGATATATTAGGGTAATTATAGGGTAACTTTTAGTTTAACCCTCATGAACATTAATAAGAAAAAATATATATTTTGATTAAGGGAGATGATGATTATAATTATAATTGGGAATACATGGCTTTTGGCAGTAGCAATGGCGTGGGAAGCCATAAAGAGTGCACTTTCCAAGAAGAAAACCCTCGCTTTTGCAGGCATCATTACACTTGTCCCAATTTAAACACACTCCCTTAAATGTGTGGCTTAATTCAACACAAATCTTTGCCTCTGTCATAACAAAAATAAGAAAATAAAAAAATTAAGATATAAAATAAAATGAAATAAATAATATATAAAAAAACATCTTCATCCTTTTTGTATCTTTTTTACTATTGTCAAACTTCACTTTTGAGAAATTAATAGAAGATTGTGAGACTAAAAAATATCGGATTAAGAGGAAAAAAAGAAAAAATTATACTTCCTTCGGTTCAACAGAAGTGATTTTTTCAGATGTCAAGAATGAATTAGTCATTTTTTTCTTATATTGTTCTTGAAAAATAATGTTGGAGTATGTGTTAGGAGTTTTTTTTAATGAAAAGATAGTAAAGGTTAATATGATCAATTTCATTGTTAATTAATGTTAGAAGGTGAATTTCTTAATATGTGTAAAAACAATAAAAAATATAAAAAATATTTCTTTTACTGCGACTTATTAAAAAGAAAAATGTATCGCATAAATTGGGACGGACGAAAAATATCATGAATAGTGCATGGATTTGAAGAGCGGAAGGGATATAAAGGATTAAGAACCATGTAAATTGTTTTGAATTGTGACACAGTTGATTGATTATTCAAAAAAGAGAAAATTAAAATAACTATATGAAAAAGGCTTAACAAGAACTTCTTTTTTTTTTTTCAATTTTCATTTTAGAGTTATACGAAATACCTGCATTTCCCATGGAAAACAATACCAGAAAAAGCAAAAATATAAACAAAGGAGAAGAGTGTTTCATCTTTTTTGTTTTTCTTCAAAATGGATTTTTAATAATGAATGGAATAAGTATCAGACTATCTTATATAGAGTTAATGATCCACTATTATTTAATGAGGTTTCAACCCTTTTAATTATCTTGTTATTGTTACTATTTAATGAGGTCTCATCCCTATAATTTTTGGATATATTGTTACTTTTTAATGAGGTTTTATCCCTTTAATTATCTGGATATGAAGATAAAACCCAAAAAAAAAAACATGATGTTGAAGCTAGTTTTATTTCACGATCAATGTCTCAATTTTAATGGAACAAAATGGATTTTTTTCGCTCTGAATCGAAAAATTATCACGTAAAGCAGGCCTAGGAAGATCAAAATCCAATAAGTATAAGCTTATTTTTGCAGAATTTTACATCGACATATAAAAATCCAAAATCAAATTAGAATAAACTTTTATTTTACATAGAGATATCGATACAATCAGAGGTTTAACATTGTTACATTTATGTAAATATCATAAGAAAATACAAACAGACAATGTAGTTAAATTCAAGAAAAACATTTGTACTTTGGCAACCTACCAAAGATAGCATTTTCTATTCTTATTTTCCCATCTTGCTTTAGTTAGTATATATAAATATCTCATTTTATGTTGTTGCTGGTGAAGAAAGAGTGACTAGTTAATAAAAGATGGCTATTCCTGAAATCTTGTCAACTTTTTTGGTTATTTTTCTTGTAGCTGGTGCTAAATTTCAACTGTGTTCTGCATCTCGTTATGTTTCAGTGTCTCCTTCACCCTTGTCTGGTCCACTCCCTAGATTTCCACTGCCTTCCACTCCCGAGTTTCATATACCATCCTTGCCTTCATTTCCAAGCACTAGTCCACCGTCCACGCCTCTAGTAGCGGGCTTCCCTGTATCATCCGTGCCTGTAATTTCAGGTTTGCCTAGTTCGCCGTCCTCACCTGTAATCCCAGGCTTCCCAGTACCAATCGTGCCTACATATCCAGGCTCGCATAGTTCACCGTCCTCACCTCTAGTTCCAGCTTTCCCAGTATCATCCGCGCCTGCGATTCCAGGCTTGCCTAGTTCACCGTCCTCGCCTGTAATTCCGGGCTTCCCTGTACCAATCGTGCCTACATTTCCAGGCTCGCCTAGTTCACAATCCTCGCCTGTAATTCCAGGCTTCCCTGTACCGACCGTGCCTATATTTCTAGGCTCGCCTAGTTCACGGTCATCGCCTGTAATTCCAGGCTTTCCTGTACCCTTTATGCCTCCATTTCCAGTCTCGCCTAGTTCACCGTCCACGCCTCTAGTTCCAGGCTTCCCAGTACCATCCGTGCCTGCAATTCCAGACTTGCCTAGTTCACCATCCTCGCCTATAATTCCAGGCTTCCATGTACCTACCGTGCCTACATTTCCAAGCTCGCCTAGTTCACCGTCCTCGCCTGCAATTCCAGGCTTCCCTGTACCATCAATGCCTCCATTCCCAAGCACTAGTCCACCGTCCTCGCCTTTCATTCCAATCTTCCCTGTACCATCCCTGCCTCCATTTCCAGGCACTATTCCACCTTACATGCCTCTAATACCTCCCTCTATGCCTCCGGTTCCAGCTTCCTGTCCACCATCCGCGCCTTCGGTTCCCTACTCTACTCCACCTTCACCATCTACGCCTTCAATTCCCGTCTCTAGTCCACCAATCATGCCTCCAGCTCCAGCTCCAGCTCCAGCTCCTATTCCACTATCCATGCCTTCAGTTCCTGCCCCAGTGCCATATCATGGTATGCCTGTTCCCGCACCAGGACCTACGCCTGCTGCTTCTGGCATCAAAGGTGCATACTGGCTTTCATGGTTAGCTGAATCAGTTCCTTCATCAACCATCCCTACTGAATATTTCACCCACATTTTCTACGCGTTTGCTGTGCCTGATAATACATCATTCCAGTTGAACGTAAGCCAAGCTGACAAGCAATCAATGATTAACTTCACGGCTACAATCCATTCTAAGAGCCCTGCAACAAAGACCATGTTGTCGATAGGAGGAGACACAGGTTCACGGGTTCTCCCCAGTATGACGAGTTGCCAGGATAATCGCGCTTCATTCATCAAATCAACGATTGATGTAGCCCGAAAGTGTGGCTTTGATGGCCTTGATCTTGATTGGGAATTCCCAACCAAATCAGAAAACATGCACAATCTAGCATTACTATTAAAAGAATGGCGTCTCGCCATCAGCATAGAGTCATTAACTTCCTCTAGACCTCCACTCATCCTATCCGCCGCTGTTTCCTTCTCTCCTGATCCTCTCTTATCAGGCACATTTTATCCTGAAGATGCACTAAGAAACTATCTTGATTTCTTGAACCCTATGTGCTATAATTACAAGGGCTCGTGGGATACTTCAGCGACTGGTGCTCCGGCCTTGTTATACGATAAGTCTAGCAATATTAGCACCAGCTATGGAATTTCAGCCTGGAAACAAAATGGGATTCCTTCAAAAAAGCTGGTAATGGGAACTCCCTTATTTGGAAAGTCATGGAAATTGAAGGATCCAAATGATCATAGAATTGGAGCTCCTGCAGTAGGAGTTGGTCCTGGAACTCAAGGAGAAATGTCATATGTTGATATAGTAACATTCAATTCAGAAAACAATGCCACTATAGTATATAATAATGAAACAGTTTCAACATATTCATATGTTGGAACAAATTGGATTGGATATGATGATATTAGTTCCATCACAGCCAAGATTAAGTATGCTAAGACTCAGGGAATTGGTGGTTACTTTTTCTGGGCACTTGGCTATGACAGCAACTGGACTCTTTCTAGAGCAGGTAAAATTCCTAAAGTTCTTCCACTTTTAGGCATTCAGTTTAAGTTTTATGCACTTACGGTCTAATTTTACACTATTAGGACACTTATAAAGTAATTGCAGTTAAATCTTTATGGTAAGTATTAAATGCTAAACAGATAAAAACACCTGTTATAATAGGTTAGATGATACTAACCGGCAAAGTTGCTGCCACGTGACCGGGAGGTCACGGGTTCGAGCCGTGGAAACAACCTCTTGCACAAATGCAGGGTAAGGCTGCTTTCAACAGACCCATGTGATCCGGCCTTTTTTAATGCTGTAAATTCTTTTACGAAATTAAATAAAAAAGGACAGCCCGGTGTACATGGCATCTTGCATTCACGCAGGGTCGGGAAGGGCCCCACCCCTTGATGTAGACAGTCTACCCTAATGCAAGTGTTAGTGGCTGCTTCTACAGCTCGAGCCCATGACCTGTAGGTCACAAGGAGACAACTTTACGAAGTTAAATACTTCGACATATTTGTCTCTCTTTTTTACAATCATACCACTATACTATTTATAGTATGAACATTTGAAACTGAATTAATGATTGTGTACAATGATTTCAGCTTGTATGGCATGGGATGATGAAATCTGAGATGCAGTCGTGCGTACAGGATTAGTCCCTGAGAGCCAAATTCTTATCGATCACTGGATTGTTTGATTGAGTTTATTTTATATACCCTTCATTTCTATTTACACTTCACATTTGGATTATTGCTGAGAATTATGGTTTATATTTAATGCATTTCTGGTTTGCTTTCTGTTTGGAAAATATTAGTTTTCTGTTGAAAATCACAAGCTTTTGAAAGCAATGAAAGCTGCAATATACAGGAAGTTATGGACCAAAACCAACAGAAAATTGAAAATTTAGAATGTAATATAGTAACAACAGTTGAACCAGACAATTTCTATTAGGACTTATCCATAATATAAAAGGGCAGCCCGGTACACTAAGTTCTCACGTAGTTCTCGCTATACGCGGGGTTTGGAGAAGGACAGGCTCACAAGGGTCTATTGTATGCAGTCTTACCATGCATTTCTACAAGAGGTTGTTTCCACGGCTTGAACGCGCGACCTCCTAGTCACATGGCGGTAACTTTACCAGTTACGTTAAAGCTCCCTTCAACTTATCTATAATATAAGTCCAAAATTTCTAAAGCTAAAGTTTGTGTTCTCTTACACTGACAAATTTTATTAGCTGAAGGTGCATAGTACAGATTACAGATGCTACAACATAAACAAACTACTCAGTTTTATTACACTTTTATATATCAATTCAGTTCCAAGAAAGGTTGAGAATTACAAAATATATATAATTCTTCAGTAGCCTTCTTCCTTTCATCTCTTATGAAATAATCCACAACTGTTTAGCTGCATAATAGGAAAAATAAAAAAAAATAAAACGTGTAAGAAATATAATCAATCATAAGATAAGAACAATCTATATGTTAGATCTTTCTTCCCACTTAATTCTCAAACATTTCTTCTAAATCAGCAATTTAATTATTTTGCTTAATCAAATTCTTAATATATTTGACTCCTTTAAAGATATTTGAAGCAAGAAGATCACATGAGGATTTAACATATATACACCGACATTATAAAGAATTTTTGGACTATCACATATTTTAACTTGTATGAACAGCCGACCTGTCTTATTTTTCAGGCAACTAATCCCATTAGTTATATATAAGATAGCTTGAAAGTAGAGTAAATGTTGTGACGGGGCCGGATTTAGGCCTAAAGTGTGGTGTACGTGAATCGATGATCTTTCCAGCAAACTAGGTATTTTATGTACATATTTCATAGAACTGATTTAATATTATTTGACTCCAGAAAAGCTGTATGTTGCACTTAGTTGAATGTTGAGTTATTTACCCAAAAAAAGAAGGATCAATTCCCGCTAAGTACCTATTTCTCTTTGTTTTCAGTAGTGAACCCATGTTACAGATATCCTAAATCCACACCTGTGTTGTAACAAGTTAAAGTAAAAGATCTTGACAGTTTACACCGGAAAGGTATGATGTTGGACTAGTTTAGAAATAATAACACGGGTTAGCTAGTTTTCGGATCGGTAATTGAAAAATAGTCAGCGCTTGTAAAGTCAATAGCCACTATTTTGCTGCAACACATAAAGTTCCAGCATAATATGCTGGAGATTGGTGCAACTGTGTATGAACTTCCAGCATATTATGAACTCCAACACACGGAAAGTTCCAGCATAATATACTAGAGATAGGAGCATCTGTGTATGAATTTCCAGCATATTATGCTTGACCAATATATTATGCTGGAACTCCAGTATATTATGCTGGAATATTTTCCGGATTTTAAACAGTATTTTCGTTGACATTTATCTTTACATGAAAGTGGCTAAATTTCGATGGCTATTTTTCAATTACTATTCGTAAATCTAGCTATTTTGAATTTCACCCGGTGACTAGGCTTAGGACGACTAAAGTCAAAAGACCTGATCTATGACACAGTCAGTATATATAAGTTAAACTCTTCGACAAATAAGTGTAAACAAGTTACCTGTTCTGGAGATTTTCCAATCAAGATCACCAGCAACAGCCCAAAAGAAGTAACCTCGAATTCTTTGAGCTTGAGCATATCCTATCTTCATTGAAACAGACATAGTATCATCATATCCGATCCAAGAATTCCCAGCCACAGAATATGTAGAAACTGTTGCAACATCAAATACAACCTTTGCATTATTTTCTTCATTAAATTTCTGTACTTCCCTATATGTCATTGTCCCTTGATCTCCAGGACCAACACCAATTCCTGGTGCACCAATTCCATGTACATTAGGATCTTTTAATTTCCATGTCCTACCATATAATGGCAATCCCATAATTAATTTGCTTCTTATTGCCCCGGCTTTAATCCATGACCTTAGTCCATAACTTGTACTAATGTTACTTTTCGTATCGAATAATGCAGCTGGTGCACCCGTGGCAGACGTGTCCCACGATCCGTGATAATCGTAGCACATTAGGTTGATCCAATCTAAATTCTTATTAATTGAATGTACAGGGTATGATCTGAATTCACCAGATAAAAAGAAGTCAACAGAGAAGTAAACAGCTGCTGTGATCAAAAGGGGTTGCCTTTTTGTTGTCCAAGATTCTTTTTTGACCTCAACCCTCCATTTGTCTAGTAAAATAGCCAAATTTTCCATGTCTTTTTTGTTTTGAGGAAATTCCCAATCAAGATCAATTCCATCAAAATTATACTTTCTAGCTACTTCTATGCTAGATTTTATAAAAGTCAAACGAGAAGCAGATGTTGACGCCATACGTGAAAATCTAGCAGGTCCTTCGCCCCCTCCACCAACCGAAAAGAGCGTCTTAACAGACGGTCTTTTCGACCGGAGGGTAGACGTGAAGTTGAAGAGGAGAGTGGACGTTTCGTCGTCGATATCGAATTTAAATGTGGTGTTGTTTGGAACAAGAAATGCATAGTAGATATGAGTGAAAAAAGATGTATCTATAGATGATGGTGGAAAAGATGAAAATGCCCAAGAAGGATAATATGCACCTTTGACTCCTTTAGATGGAGGGTGTGCCATAGCACAAGAAAAGGCAAAACATAAGATCACAAAACTGAAATGAACATGAGTTTTAGGACTAGCCATGGTTTTTTGATATTGAATAAGACAATACTACTATATGGCTCCTTACTTTTGATCTCTATTTATAGATAAATGGAGTCTTGATAAAGTTCAAACTTGGGATTGTTCTCTTTTTTTTTCTTTTTTTTAATAATGAAAAATAATACTGTATAAACGCTCTCAAATTAATAATTGAAAAAAATATTTTTTTTATATATATACATTACGTATGTTATATATAAAAATTATACAAATTTTATATACTTTTCGATTACCGAATATAAATAGCTTCTGACACGGGCTAAAAGAAAAAATACCTTCTTTTCTTTTTTTATGTTTACTTTTTGGCGTTAAGGAATTGGCTGTTTCTATTTGGACACATGACATGAAAAATATGACTTTGTATGTGTGGATGGAGTTCAAGATTACCTAAAGGAATTGGTATTATAATAAATTGATATTTTTAACTGATTGGTTATGTGTATTGTCCCACTACTCAATGGAGTTGTGCCTTTTGACTGATTCAACGTAAGAGGATTATATTTAATATAATATGAGTCAAACTGAGAAAAAGTCGTTTATTAACTCTGCCTAGGAGGATTGAAGTTTTACAAGCACTTAATAGTGTTTGCACTCGAGTTGCATGCCCAGGAAATTACACTCAATGATCTTGAAAATAAATGATTTTAAACTTTTTACCGTCGTTTAATTTGTTACGTGAGCAAATTTTCAAAGTCAAAAGTTAAAAGTATTATCTATAGAGAGAACAACACTTATTTTAAAATTAAGGTTTTGTTCATGGAGCAAGCGAGATTAAAAAATCGAAAGTGACACCCGGAGTGTCCTATTTGCGCAAATCACCTTGCATACCAGTATATAAATCTATCTATGTATTGTCGAAGGTCAATTTATTTCTCAAAAAATTGTAATTCCTATTGATTCGGGAATGAATGAGTAGCGGATACGGAAATTGAGTGTCGGCCTTTTGGACAAGTGCAGGAGTAAGCTGTAACAACAATAACAACATATTCAATGTATTCGGGTGCGTGAGTGAGTCAAGCCCATAAAAGAAAGAGAGAGAGAAAAGAGTAAAGAAAAACATAGTGTTTGTGCATTTCATAAGTAATTTCTATTAAGCGATCATAACTTCTATTTCAGTTTTCTTCATAAATTTTTTTTTAAATATTTTAATTATAAATCACGCACTACAAAGTTGAGATTAGAACAATCCTAAGTTATCTAATGAACGTGGAAGAAGCATTTTAATATTTAACGGAATATATTGAGATATCACTTGATTTTTAGGATCATGCGCCACTATTTTTAATTCAATTCACTTGGATTCGCGCATAATTATAACAATTTTTAACTAACAGCATAAATAAACTGTCAAGTCACCTTAAAAATCGTTATAAGTAATCGTTTATAAAATATGGGATTAATAATTGTCACGATCCAAATTCTCAACCCACGGGATTGTGATGACGCCTAACACAATACTTGTTAGGCAAACCAATATTAGAAATTTAATTAATCATTTTCTCTTAAATTTTTCATGTACATAACAGTACAATTTTAAAGAACAAACAAATCCAATAATTTCCAATAAATGACTTCATGAACAATATTAGATAAAATGAAATGAACCACAAACTAAAACCAACTATATAACTACTCAGGGTCTGGTGTCACAATTCACGAACTACTAATGAATACTACAAGTATTTGGCTGAAAGAAAAATATCTCTGTTTTTAATGAAATAAAACAACAACTAAATAGTGTAGAGAAAACTCCAAGGTTTGCGAATGCTAGCAGATCTACCTCTTGTCTCTGTGAAAATGCACAACTATGTCTCAAACTTAACACTGGTCAGTACCTGAATCTGCACAAGAAGTGTAGAGTGTAGTATCAGTACAACCGACCTCATGTACTGAGTAAGTGTCGAGCCTAACCTCGACGAAGTAGTGACGAGGCTACGACGGGGCATTAACAATATAACCTGTGAACAATATATAATAAAGCAAGAAAGAAATTCTAAACTAAACAAAATAGTAGTCTGTAGCAATAAATAAAATAACTCAGCCACCTTTTCCAGGTCTCAGCTATAACTAATTCTCACATAAGTTTCTAAATTTTCACTTTAAAATTATTGTAAGTGCATAATATGAAAAATAGTAAAGTAAAACAGTAAGTTTTTCAAATCTTTGTGTTTAATCAGTAAAACATAAATATTCTCTCTTATTGCTCCTTGTTGCAACGCGCAATCCGCTCTCACATGTCCACCCGTATTACTCCTCCTTATATATATATCACCCTTATCACTCCTGTTGCGGCGTGTAATCCGATCCCGCCTGTCCACCTTTATTACTCCTTGTTGCGGCGTGCAACTCGCTCCCACCAGACATATCATATCAATTTATTTACGAAAACGTTCACAATTCAGGCCAAGCCTTTCACAACATTTTTGTATCAACAATTGTAAACAGAAGCTGTAAAACTCATAAACTTCATCAATAATCATTTCACAACGGAACCAACCGGAAATTATATACATATCGCAACACTGACATCCAACTCAATCTTTATGTAACATAACAAAACCAAGAGAACAACCAACACTTCCAAAATACTTGAAACAAACTTAACAATAAGTTCATGAATCCAAATAGACATATAAACATCAATGATCCTGAAACAATTAAGCCCGAAGCAAATAATTGGAAACGAGGAAGGGACCATGTTCAACAAATAATTTAGTGGTGCATAGATACTCGTCACCTCACCTATACATCACACACATGCAATTTCACATAGCATTTAGGTTGGGGATTCTTATTCCCTCAAGTCAAGGTTAAACCAAGCACTTACCTCAAATTCGCAAGCCACTCACTGTTCAATTATCGCTTTTCCTTTCGAATTTGCCTCTAACCCGCTCGAATCTAATCATAATTAATTTAGTATCATTAATTCATGCTAAAGGAACTAACTTTACTGAAAAATCATTGTTTTCCTTAATTTTCTAAAAAAAAGTTAAAATCCGACCTCAGGCCCACTTGGTCCAAACTCGGGGTTCGGACCAAATTCCGTTTACCATTCACCCCCGATCCCGAATATGCAATTAGTTTCGAAATTTGACCCCAATTCAAGGTCAAAATACCATTTTTACAAAATTCTCCAATTCTACTCAAACCCCTAATTTCTACCATGAAAATTCTTGATTTTTGATTGAAAAATATTGAGTAATTGAAAGAGAAGAGTTTAGGATTGTTTACCAACACCTTGGGGATGAATTTGTGTGAAGAAAATCGCCTCTAGGTCTTTGTAGTTCGAAATTTGGTGAAAAATAGGTTCTGCCCGATTTTTAAAACTGTTTTTATATGATTGGACAGGCCTTCATCGCATTCGCGATGGGTCAGGCCCAATGGCCTTCGCGTTTGCGGGGTCTTGAACGCGTTCGCGAAGCTTTGCTTCCTTTGGTCATCGCGTTCGCGACCAGGTGGTCGCGTTCGCGTGGCCTGGACGCGTTCGCGAAGCTTTAGCCCACCAGTGCTCCGCGTTCGCGTCCTGAACTCCGTGTTCGCATAGAACAAAGATGGCCCTAGTGCACTTTACTCTACGCGTTCACGAGTATAAGCAACACGAACGCGAAGAACAATTTACCTGCGCATCAAAAACAGCCATGACATCATAATTTCTTAAGCGTAAAACATCCTGTAGCCTGCCCAAAACTCACCCGAGCCCTCGGGGATCCAAACCAAACATGCACACAAGTCTAAAAACATCATACAGACTTGCTCGTGTGATCAAATCATGAAAATAACATCTAAAACTATGAATGTAACCTCAAAATTCATCATTTTTCTCAAGAACACTTCAATTTCACTATTTCTCAACCAGACGTTCGAATCACGTCAAATCAACTCCGATTCTCACCAAATTTTACAGGTAGGACTTAAATATCATAACAAACCTGTACCGGGCTCCGGAATCAAAATACGGGCCCGATACCAATGAGTTCAAATATTAATTCATTTCTTTATTTCATTGAAATTCCAGCAAAATAATTTTCTTTAAAAATTGATTTCTAAGGTTAGGAACCTCGGAATTAAATTCCTGGCATATGCCCAAGTCTCATATTTTACTGCGGACCTCCCGGAGTCGTCGGAACACAGATCCGGGTCCGTTTACTAAAAATGTTGAACAAAGTCAACTAAAATCAAATTTTAAATTTCAAAAATTACTATTCTCATATTTTCACATAAAAGCTTTATGGTTTCACGCACGAACTGCGCATGCAAATCGAGGTAAATAAAATTAATATTTTTAAGGCTAATGAGTCTGGAATGGAGTCTTAATTTATAAAATGACCCTTTGGATCATCACAATAACCCACCCAATAAAATACATTTACTCTTTAAACAATATGCATATATAACTTACTTTATCTAGTCCATATTACTTGTCATGTTTATCGTTTGTATGCCCCTTAAGAAAATACTAAATATAAGAATAATTTGATTAAATTATCTTTATTTATTATTTGATCTCAATCTAATGTTGCTCGTACTTTCACCGCATTAATCTCTCTCCACATTTATAAAAGGCAAAATACCTTAACACCCCTCTAACCTTGACACGGATTATTAGTTATAACCTTAAATTATTCGTGGTCTTAATTACCCCCCTCAATTTGGCCTTTTGAGAGCCATTACCCTCCTGGACGTTGATATGGCAAAGAGTGTGGGTGCACTCGTCTGTCACATGCAGAGGCGGATCTAGGATTAAAAGGTGACGAGTGTCAAAATTTTCTTTAATGTACACCTTATAATAACTATTAATATATAATTTGTTCGGAACGATTGTCCGATTTATTTTTAAGTTTATTTAGGAAATTTAATAAACACTTTGTTTGAAAATATAAAAATTACATCAATTTTTCAGACACTACTTATCGAATTTCATTGGGTATATATGTTATTATTGTCGTATGAAAATTACATCTCACGCATTAAGAAGCAAATATAATTAACATTTTAAAGAAGGAATCACACTGTTATTATTAATAATACAAGTAAAATCAATATTTTCACTAGGGAACTACATTTTTTTGTATACTAAAAATAAATTTGCACAAGTAAAATAAAATCTTTAATAAGGGAACTCTACCGATCAGAATAAAAAAAAATATCTTCAATACATAAATTATTCCTCATAAGTAAATGCGGAATTAGATAAACTACAAGATCTCAAACTTAAAATCATAAATCTAATGTTTGCGAAATATTTATCATAATTTATTACTAAAGAGATTTAAATTGTATCTATCAATCATAGAATAACACAAATTTTTATGTTATAAAAAAAAAAAAAGTACAAATTAATTTTGATCTCAATCTAAATCTAAGACCCAAGTTTTTTTGATTTTGAAAGAAGAAAACTAAAAGATTTGAGATTAAGAGAAATGCTTATATTATGAAATTTTAAATTTTGGAGGCTGTTGTTTGAGTGTTCTTGCTAAATATAATAGATAAATTAATAGAATAGAGGGAAAAAATAAAAATAATAAACGACAAATAGGAAATTGGAGGTAGCCAAAAAGAAAAATGACTGGGAGAAAAGAAATAAAAACCACAACGAAAAGGGAAAGTCAGACAAAGGGAAAGTGAGGCAAGGTTCAAGATAAATTCCAACTTGAATTTTACACATGAGAAAAACTTTCAAAAAGATGTACCAGTCATGGCACCTTTGTCTAGTTTACGGATGGG
Source organism: Nicotiana paniculata (assembly GCA_005239505.1). Taxonomy (NCBI): domain Eukaryota; kingdom Viridiplantae; phylum Streptophyta; class Magnoliopsida; order Solanales; family Solanaceae; genus Nicotiana; species Nicotiana paniculata. Next base: position 43,284 of record ML313320.1, read on the forward strand.
GGTGGCAGTATCATATAGTTAACCTAGTTTAGATTTTTTTACACATAAATATACGATAGTTTTACCAATCGAGCGGGTGCCATACCAACCCCACCCATAAGGGTGGATTCGCCACTGGCCACATGGATTTTTTTGTATATGTGGCATTTTTTCTAAAAATAAAATATATTTTTACCTTTTTAAGTATGTTACTTTTTTGGATAATTTTTTTCGAATATAATTTATAATAAAACTTGGATAGAACTACATTATTTAGGCTAAATATTTTTATTTGGCTAAAATAATAAAGTTTTAATTAAGGCTTTTTATGAATTTGATCTAAAAACAATTGAATGTAAGTACAAATGTAAATCCTTGATATGACAAAAGGATTACAAGAAGAAAAAATAACAACAAAAAAGTAAGAGATAATTATCATGAGTATATGTTATAAATAGTCAATTGAAATAAATAGTCAATGCATTATTTCAATTGTATAAATCTTTATTTACAGATCAAATTCACAAAAAGCTTAAGTAAAATTTTATTATTTTTAGCCAAATAAAAATATTTAGCCTAAATAATGTAGTTCCATCCAAGTTTTATTATAGTTTGTGTTGGAAAAAAATTATCCAAAAAAGTAACATACTTAAAAAGGTAAAAATATATTTTATTTAAAAAAAATACCACATATACAAAAAAATTCACGTGGCAGGCGAGTGCACCCACACTCTTCGCCACATCAACGTCCAGGGGGGTAATGACTCTCAAAAGGCCAAGTTGAGGGGGGTAATCAAGACCACGAATAGTTTAAGGCTGTAACTAATAATACATGTCAAGTTTAGGGGGGTGTTAAGGTATTTTGCCTTTATAAAATAACGTAACATGAAAAACAAAATTAATTCTACCTTGATTTCTTAAAGACAAGTATTTTTGACCAATTATATTTAGTAATCACAAAAAGGCAGTTCGGTACATGAAGTATCCCGCGTTCACGCACGATCCAGAAAAGGGTCGCATCTCAAGGGGTGTGATGTAGGCCGTCTACCATGATGCAAGCATAAGTAATTAATTCCACGACTCGAACCCACGACTTATAGATTACACGAAGACAATTATACTATTGCTCTAAAAAATTTCTTTAATTTATTTTTGGTAACGACGACAAATAAAATGGATCGGCGAGAGTAATAGGCAGTAAATAACTTCTTAAATTGCGGTGGGGTTGACCTTTCTCACCTCAATGAACATGTCCCATGATGTAAATGGGCAGGTAAGGAACAATTAAAGGAGATTTAATGGATATGGACCACAAGAGCACCAAATTTTAGCAACAACTTAGTCATTGGATTGAACAGTTTATAGTAAATAATATTCTTGAAAATTAAAATCTTGAATGAGAATTAATTCTTTTCCATTTATTGAAATATATTTTCTTCTGGAACAGTTTCATTTAATACTAATATTTTGACATGGTCTTCTTTAATTATTTTATACTAGTATATTAGCAAATCTGCTTATCGTGTTCTTGAGTCAATTTCGCCATAAAATGATGAAGTCACCCCCTATTATAATACGTAGTTTAATTTAAGGTACCTAATATACTAATAAATAACAATAGAAGTTTGTGATATAAAGGTAAAAATTCATGTCCTTTAACCTAAAGTTTCAGGTTCGAATCCTGTAATAAAGTCCTATTAATATGTCAATAATGAGCTTTCAACGACGTGAATTCAGATTAGTCAAACCAATAATTTCGGACGACATACTAAAAAAAAGTGAGGATGAAAGTTGAAATAATACATCATTGCAATCAATTTATATTAAACATTAAATTTCCATTTTCCTTTACTGTATAAAGAGATACGTAGATGCACAAATAAATTAAAAGGGCTCATTTGTTACTAGTATTTATAAGCTTTGAAATATATTGTACTAAATTACTAATTACACCTTTATCATCCTTTACATATACATGACAATTATTGACTTGTCTAAAATAATTTTACGTGTTTAAAATTATATTGTTAGCTTATAAATAATTATACGGTGATTTAACTACTAGTATCGTTTTCTGTTTGTATGTACAACTGAGTGCAATATAAATTAACCTAATAACTTTATGAATTTTGTAACATTCTTGACAACTTTTAGTGTAATTGATATTAAAAATTAAGTATTATAGTTGAAGCATGTAGTACTATCATACTTTATGATAGTAAAAACAAGAATAACAAAGACCTCTTAGCCAACAGTTTGGCTTTTATTCTTGGATTTATCTTTTTGTTCAAAATTCTATTGGCATTTCCACCCATGTTTGATTAAGATTTCTTCTAGAGTATTACAAAAATCAAGGAAGCTTCTTGCATCAATTCTCTTGAGTTTTTGGGATTGGTTTCCTATATATATACTAGCCAACTCGTGTACGAAATATCCCGTATTTACGTAAGGTTCGGGGAAGGATTGCACTTCAAAAGGTAATGATATGTAGGCAGTCTACCCAGTTACAAATATCAGTGGCTGATTCCACACCTCGAACTCGTGACATATATGTCACACGGACAATGGTGTATCTAGAGTGTTGTTACTAGTTTCTCGGGAACCCGGTAACTTTTGCATGGACGCGGTATTTCTATTAAGAAACCCACTAACTATTTATAAATATTTAATTGTGAACCCAGTTATTATTATATATTAATTTAAAATTATGGTAGGAACGCATAAAGTTTAAATCCTGGATCCGTCTTTGCACATGAAGATAATTTTACTATTGCTCCAAAGGTAATATATATTGACGGTGTAATTAATTTTGTGTAACAATTCAATTTAGTTCATTATAGTGGGTCATTTATTTTATTTTTTATATTACAAAGTCTGAATTATTATAAAGAGTTAAATATTGATATAAGCCATCATCTTAGTCTGATGATGTATACTATTTGTGCACATAAAGTTAAACTCTTTATTAAAATGTATATCCAATTAGAACTTCTATCTATAGTCAAAGACAAAATTTCTAAGGAAGCATTATTCGGTCAAAGAAAAAAAAACATAAAAAGCCAGTCAACGCGGTTATATAAACCGATGATCTATCGAAAACAGTCTCGTTGTCTTTCTAACGATAAGGGTAAGATTGCGTACATCTTACCCTCTCCGAACCTCACTTTTAAAAAATTACTTAATTTATTATTATTGTTGTTATAAAAGCGGTTATATAAGCAAGTGCACCTCCAAAAAAGAAGTGAAATAATCGAAAATTCTGCACAAAAAAGGGACGAAATGATTCAATTTTATTGTTAAAGAAAACAATGAAAATGAATACTTCCCAAAGTTGTTATCAGCAATTTATTCAATCAAAACATAGCGTAGTGGAATAATGTGTGAATGAACTTAATGGCAAAAAAGAAAAGGACATCATGTGAGTCAGCTCTATTGACAAGATAAAGACATTAATAATATTTATTAAATTGGAATATATTTCAATTTTCAAACGTGGAAATTGACAAATCCGTAGTGGTTTTCGTTTTGGACCTTTTTACCATATACACTTAAATTTAAATTATATTTATGAATGTTGAAGTTAGACAAATTCGCAGTGATTTATGAACATTGAAGTTAACAAATCCATAGTGAGTTTAATTTTTTTTTTTTTTAAAATAAAATGATTTTGCAGAATTTTCGGTTATTTTACTTCCCTTTTTTTGTGTACAATTGCTTATGTAATTATGATGATATGAATAGAGCTAAAGAAAAGGTAAGTAAAGAGAATTCATATCGCTTGTTTGTGTGATCAAAATATAAGAAAAGACTAAATGATTCAACTTTTTTATAGTAAAAGAAAATTATGAAAAATGAAGTCAATTTAAAAGTTGTTATTCAAAGAAAATATAGGGTAGTGAAACTATGTGTCAATAAATTTAATTGCAGAAAAAGGAAAAAAGAAAAAAGAAAAAAAAAAGCGACCATGCTAGAACCACGGGACTCAGGGAATGCCTTATACCTTCTCTCTGGTCAACAGAATTCCTTACCCGAACTTTGTTTTCGCGGACCAATAAAAAGAGAGTCAAATCTTTCTTTGATTAGGGATTCAAATAAAAGGTGACTTGGAACACCCAAAAATCAATTCCAAGTGGCGGCTCTTAGCAATAAAATAATCTCTATTTCAAAATTGTCACTTTAATTGAAAAAACCCTTTAACCCCATAACACACATACATCTTTTTAGGGGTAGAAAAGGGGTGTGACAATAATATCAAGTTATCAACTAATTTTGTAAAATGATGGAAATCTTGAAAGATGAAAATTCAACTTCTAAATTAAAATAAGTTGACAAAAAGATGGTTTGAAGATTTTGAGTATATAGCCCTTGAAAATTGTTTTCCTCTTGGCTACTAGAAACATTTAGAAATGTACTCTAAATTATATTCTTTGGTAAATCTCTAACCTTCCTATTTTTTTGGCGGAAAATACCAACTATGTTCATTTATAAGTAGCTTATTATAAAAATTGGTCAATTTATAAAATATTATTAATATTAGCCAATAGTTATTAGGAAAAAAAAAGAGTCAAATTTTCTTTTCTTTTAAGTGGGTGTTATTAGAATAGATTGAGTACATCTTAAGGAGCTGGAATCTCAGTTTTGGGATGATTTGGTGGAGTTTTGTGGTGGTTTGAATTGAAATTTAAATTAGAAAAAAATGATATGTGTATCACATTGTGTATCACTTGTATATCAAATATATATTATATTTGTATTAAATGTGTATCACATGTACATCCATATATACCTGCGTATGAGATACATGTGTGATACATTGATACATGCATTACAGGTGAATTTTTTAAACTCGATTTTAACTACGAATTTTGATGCCCTTTCAGTCAAAATCACTTCCAATCTTCCTCAAAATTTGTATATCGACTCATCTATATGTTTTCAATGAATCTCAGCCATGCCCATTGAAAAAAGTTCTTTTTTCCTTAGATTTTTGGAATCTTTTGTGTGTGTGTGTGTGTGTTTATATATATATATATATATATATATATATATATATTCATTTCACCACCTTATTTGCTACCTCATCCGTGATTTTTTCTTTCCGTCTTGCATTTAATGTTGTTAATCACGCTTAAAAATATGGAAGAAAATCTTTGTGTGTGATTCTTGAAGAGAAAGAACCTTATTTTTTTGTTGGGTATTTAATTTTTATATGTGCTTGACTAGTTTTGGTAAGTCTATGATTAATGACTAGATGTTGGTAAGTTGGAACATTTTTAGGATAATTCTGTAAGATTTCCATTTTTGGCTATGAATGAATACTATGATGGAATTACCTACGCGTGGCGATTTGAGCCAAAACTCATCGTCTAACTTGCCCAAGGTTGGGTCGCTCATTGACCCGCCTATTGTTAAACACATCTCATTTTGACCAATCCATCTTGGCCCACCTAAAATTAGGTTAATATTTCGTCCAAATTGATCCATGAGCAACTTTGCTAAAATATTTTAAAATAACTCTTTTATATTTGTTATGTTATATATTGCCATAGGAAAAGGAAAAAGGTCTTACTATTTGGTAATTAAATAATTCATAAGAAATAATACATATTAATTAAAGTTTGCTAAGAGTTGGATAGGTTGGCTTGTGACTCAAATTTTAGTCAATCTTTACCCAGCTCATCTCAGTCCAAGTAACTTTTGGACCGGTAATTGACCTACCTATTTATGGGGCAAGTGCACAAATAGTCATTCTCATGGATGGTATGTAGAGATTAGCCAATACTTATTTTGTCCTGAAGTTTTAAACTTAAAATCTTAACTTCACGACAATTCAGGACATTTTTGTCCTGAAAAACTGAAGTTATGGATGCAGTGGCTAATTCATAAATAACAATTATTTATAGTGACTACCTCATGTTATTTCCATCTTATTTATTAATTCAGTCCATTTTGACCCACCCAAAATCAACTCAACCAGCCCATTTGAAAAATTAACTCCCACATACATGAAGAAGATTTAAGTATTGCGCTCAAGGAAATAGAATTTATTCCTTTGATTTAAGCCATGTAGCTTATGAAAACTATTGAATTTACTTAAACTCGATATAAAATAATTTGCATAATTAATCTCAATATTAAATTCTTCAAAATATAATACAACGTATAGTTGGCTACATAAAAAATTCGCCGCATAGCGACTGCAATATTTGGATGATGGTATTAAATAATATTCTCATAAAGTTATGTGAGATTTATATATGTATTATTTTAGAGTAAGAATAAAGTATTAGCATTATGAGGACTAAATTAGTTAAAGACAGGAATAGTCTTTCAAAACTAATAATTCATATATTTACCAACCTTCTCATTATTCTTGCATAACTAACATGTAAACCAGGGACAACTTGTTTCTTGGGACTTAAAACATTTATAATCTTTATTGAAAAATTATCAAAAATATCTTTCTTAATTATTAAAATAGTGTAAAGATTAAGCAGTCAATTATCCGTTAATTGCTATTAATGTAGTTAGTTCACATTGTTAGCAGTCGGTCAGTGAGTGGCACATGATGTGCACGTGATCCGGCTGAGTGTAACTATATAAATGTCTGTGAATTGTGCATTTTGTGTAATAAAAAAAATAAAACATATCTTCTTCCTCACATTCTCTCCTCTCTAGATTCCAGAATATTCCTTTTCATAGATGAACCCTAGCTCCTTCATTTCTGTCAATTGAGCTGAGATTCACAAAGTTAATCCTCAATTTAACATGGTATAAGCCAAGCATCAATAGTGCAGCAGTTGAGAACCAGGTGTAGGGGCATTTTTTCACGGAGGAAGAGTATTCACAACTCATGAGCTTGCTTAACAAACCTCCACCAGGTGATTGCAACTCGAACATGGTGGTAGGTACTGTTACATTGCTTTCTGAGACTTGTATCTATGAATGGATAATAGACTCCGGGGCATCACACCATATTACACCCTGCAAGGAGTTATTAGAAGACATAAGAAGCTTAGTAAAAGGTCACAGCAGTAGAGTACAAGTACCAACTGGCAATAAGTCATCTATATCTAGTGCAGGAAGTACAGTGATGTTAGAAAGTCATAAGATCACGAGCGTTTCAAATTTAATTTGCTTTCAGTTTCAAAGCTAACCAAGGAATTCTTGTGTTCAGTCACCTTCTTCCCTAATTTTTAATGTTTCAGGGTCTCTACAATGGCAAGGTAATAGGGATTGGTATAAAAAATAATGGCCTCTATTGCAAAGAGAAATAAAGCCTACAGTAGAAGCAGCTGTAATGAAAGGTGCAGATGAAGCAGAATTGTGGCACTTAAGGCTAGGACATCCCTCGGCTATAGCAATGCAGCACATACTAAGACTGAAGAACAAACTAAATGACACAGTGCAGGAGCAATGTTCAGTATGCCCAATGGCAAAACAAGTCAGGTTAAAATTTCCTGTTAGCAAGAGTAGCACTAGTGGTATTTTCCAGTTGATACATGTAGACGTATGGGGACCTTATAGAAGGCCTACTTTTGATAGAAAACAATTCTTTCTTGATGTGGTGGATGACTATAGTATGTACACTTGGGTCTGTTTACTTCAATCTAAATGTGAAGTGTCAGTTGCACTTGAGGATTTCTTGACTATGATAGGAAATCAATTTGGTGTATGTGCGAAAGTATTAAGGTCGGATAATGGCACAATATTCTTCAATTATCAATGTAATGAATTTTTCACTTCTCTTGGGATCATTCATCAAAGCAGTTGTGATTATAAACCATAGTAAAATGGGACATTAGAAAGAAAACATAGACATATTTTAGAAGTGGCAAGAGCATTGAAAATTCAAAGTGCTATCCCTGTCAAGTTCTGGGTTTATCTAATAAATAAACTATCTATTCCAGTACTAGAAGGCAAAACACCATATGAGGTGCTATATGAAAAGGAACCAATGATGGATCATTTGAGAGTTTTTGGTTGTTTATGCTATGCAAGAAATCTACCTAGGTTTGATAAACTAGCTCCTAAAACAAGAAAGGTAGTGTTAATGGGCTGTTCTAAAACTCATAAGGGGTACAAGCTTTTTGACTTGGACAGTAAGATCTTTTTTATCGGTAGGGATTTCAGCTTTAGGGAAAGAATTGTCCCCTTCAGATCTATGCCCATTGAAAATGAAGATGATGTATTATTCATGCCAATAACCAACTTAGGAGTTACACATCCACACAATAAAGAGAATTCTCATGTTTCACATACACCACAACAGTCACCTGATCCAATACACCAAGATAGAACTGATTCTACAGAAACTACACACACATATGAATTGCAGATCATCAATCAGATACACAGCACATTGCACCAAATTCTTCAGTAGAAACAACACATAATTGTCAACTAGGAGAGTCTAACGAAGAGATGCCTAATGAGGAACCAGTAGAAGAACAGAATCCAGCTGAACAAATAGCAGAGAATGACAGAGGCAAAAGAGTTACTAAGCCACCCATTTGGTTAAAGGACTATGTCACTACCACAAGAGGGTCCGCTAAGTATTCATATTCCATTGCAAATTATGTGGGATGTGACCACTTATCTGCTGACTATCATAAATATTTGAGCTTGTTTTTAGGCCTCACAGAGCTAAGAAACTTCAAGGAGACATCTCAAGATCAAAATGGATTGAAATAATGCAACAGGAGGTTGATGCTTTAGAAAAAACCACACTTGGGAGCTTGTTGACTTGCCTAAAGGTAAGCAGGATGTAGCTCAAAATGGGTATATAAAGTCAAGTACAAGCCAAATGGAAAAGTGGACAAATACAAAGCCAGGCTTGCTGCAAAAGGCTATACTCAACAGGAAGGAGTAGACTACCAAGAAACCTTCTCACCTGTTTCTAAGATGGTGACTATGAGAACAGTAATCAGTGTTGCAGCTTCTAAGAATTGGCCTATATTTCAGATGGATGTCAAGAATTGGCCTCAAGAGGATGTTTAATGGTCCTGCCTCAGGGTTTTCAAAGGCAGGGGGAGTATAAAGTCTGTAAATTACTCAAATCATTGTATGATTTGAAGCAAGACTCAAGGCAATGGAATATAAAACTCACATATGCTCTCCAAGAAGCAGGTCATCTTCAAAGCCCTTATGATCATTCTCTATTCACCAGAAAAGAAAATGATGAAATTGTCATTTTCTTAGTATATGTGGATGACCTTCTCATCACTGGTAATAGTGGAAGACTAATTGAGCAAGCCAAGAATACACTACATAGAAATTTCAAAGTGAAGGACCTAGGTGAGCTAAGGTATTTCCTGGGAATTGAGGTGTTGAGATCAAAGGATGGTATACTTCTCAATCAAAGGAAGTACACACTTGAATTGCTCTCAGATGTTGGGTTAAGTGGTGCTAAACCAGTTAATACACCACTAGAGGTGAACACAAAGCTCACTACTGTAGATTATGATGAACATGTGAGAGGTGTTAATGATCCTTTGCTTACAGACATCACTTCCTATCAAAAACTAGTTGGGAAGTTGCTCTATTTTACTATCACCAGGCCAGATATAAACTTTGTTGTGCAGGTTCTTAGCCAATTTATGGAGAAACCTAAGACCTCCAACTGGAAGGCTGCCCTCAGATTGGTAAGGTATCTTAAAGATTTTGTGATAGTGATTGGGCATCCTGTCCAAACAGATCTGTCATTGGGTATATTGTGAAGTTGGGAGATTCACTTGTTTCTTAGAAATAAATAAAAAAACATACTGTGAGTAGAAGCTCCGCAGAGGCTGAGTATAGAAGCATGACAACAATAGTTTCTGATGTGATTTGGTTGACAGGTTTGCTGAAGGAGTTAGGGGTGATTGTCTCTCAACCTGTAAAGTTGTTGTGTGATAGTAAAACATCCATACAAATTGCTTGCAATCCTATCTACCATGAGCGGACAAAGCACATTGAAATTATTTACCACTTTGTGAGAGGCACTATTAAAAGTGGGCTGATATTGCCAGAACATGTCAAACACAAAAGACTAGCTTGCTGATTTACTGACCAAAGCTCTAGGAACTAGACAACATCAGTCAATTCTATTCAAGCTTGGAGTGTTCGACTTCTTCCATCATCCAACTTGAGGGGAGTATTTAAATAGTGTAAAGATTAAGTAGTCCGTTATATCCGCTAATTGTTGTCGATGTAGTTAGTTAACACTGTTAGTAGTCGGTTCTCGAGTGGCACATGATGTGCACGTAATACTGCCAAGTGTAACGGTATAAAAGTTGGTGAATTGTGCATTTTTTGTAATAAAACAAAAAACGTGTAGGCTTTTGTTTACCGAGGGTTCGAATCCCTCTCTTTCCGTACATTCGCTTAATTCACCAATTTTACTAACAACAAGGGCTCAAATAGCAATCTTCCTCACATTCTCTCCTCTCTAGATTCCAGAATATTCCTTTTCATAGATAAATCCTAGCTCCTCCATTTTTATCAATTGAGCTGAGATTCACAAAGTTAATCCTCAATTTAACACATATAAATCAGAATGACAAGGTTAAAAGTAGGAGATCCAAAGTATTTGATGCGGAGTATTTAAAATTATGATATTTAAATCTTTTTTTTTTTTCAAAGTAAAATTTAAACATAAAGAAAATATTTTGTAATAAATTACAATATCTCATAATTGAAGTTATGTCAAAAGATTGAAAACAATCTAAGTTAAAGAAAATAAATTTGACTCCACAAATACTACACTGTCAATTTTATTCTACGTTAGAGAACGTTGGAAAATGTTTGACATTATTGCTTTATTAAAGAAATGTGTCATTTTTTATAGGACGGACTACGATGGAAAATGTACTACATAAACTGAGACTGCCGGAGTACTTCACAAAGTCATAAACCATTTATATATGTACAGGAGAATTACTCAATGGATTTCTGAAAATAATATGTGTTAATCAGTGATATATATCTCAATTAATATATGAAAACTGCGTTTGACATCTAACTTGTAAAATGTTTTGTAGTTCCTCCATTTAGGCCGAGATATGACGACTTCCCTTTTTAATTAAGATTCGCCTTTTTTTTTAATAAAAAAAACACGAATAATTCGAAGCACATATTTTGAATTTTAAATTTTATCATAAAGAGATGAATTTAAGACATAAATAAAAAATATATCGTTGTAATTTTAAGCGGATGAGACTTTACCTAGGAAGCACTGCAATGATTAATTATTAGAGTTTGGGCATGATGTCCAAATTCTTATTTGGATTTTTATTTGAGCTGTTATATCTTTGGTTTCGTAAAATAAAATAAATGGCGATTGTATTTACTAGATTCGTCCGCATAATGAATACAATATGTATCAATTGTATTAATTTGCACAATTAATACAATTTGTATTAACTGTATTCATTCGCACAACGAATGAATACAACCAAGACGAAATACAAAAATATTAGGATGTATTCAAAAAATACAAACAACAAAAATATATGGGTGTATACATGAGTACATAACCACAAAAATATATCCAAACATACATAATGCAAAAATATATATATCCCGTACCTGAAAAAAATACATATATGGTGTAATCAAAAGCGAAATACAGAAACACAGAGATTTTCCAAGAATTTCCACACATAAATACAGGTGGATTTGCTGTAAAATTCAAATATAGCTACGAATGATAATTTTCAAAAAGTATAACTACGAATGCTAAATACAATGTATAAGTTAGCTACACCAGATAATTTTTCCTTTATAGTATCTATATATAATAAGGAGAGGTAAAAATACATTATTAAGACAAGTGGCATAACCACAAAAAGGCAGGTGGCATTATTAAGACAAAATAAACTACCTTTTTAACTAAAAAAATATTTTAAATTTTGAATTAATTGGTTACTCTATTTAAATTAATAAATATAGATATATAATTGGCTATATTAAAAAATAAAAATATAAGAAAATAACTACTCATTAAAATTGGGAAGTAGTTTCAAGTTGTAGTTTTAAAATTAAAAAATAAGAAAAAAATTAAATTAGCTACAATAACAAAATGAAAAATATTAATAAAAAAAAAACTACCTTCAAGTTGGGGAATAGTCTCAAGTTGGAGTTTTAAAATTATTTTATAATAAAAACGAAAATAAAGAAATAAAAAATTACCAATTATCTATATACAATAAAAGGAGAGGCAAAAGCACATTATTAAGACAAATGGCATAACCACAAAAAGCCAAGTGACATTATTAAGACAAAATAAACTACATTTTTAACTAAAAACCATTTTAAATTTTGAATTAATTGGTTACTTTATTTGAATTAATAAATATAGATATCTTATAATTAGCTATATTAAAAAAATAAAAAATATAAAACAAATAACTATTCATTCAAATAGGGGAGTAGTTTCAAGTTGGAGTCTTAAAGTTATTTTAAATTAAAAAACAAAAAATAAGAAAAAATTAAATTAGCTACAATAAAAAAGGAAAATATTAATAATAAAAAAATTACCTATTCAAGTTGGGGAAGTTTCAAGTTGAAGTTTTAAAAATATATTAAAATTAAAAAACAAATGAAAGAAATAAAATTATCCATAATAAAAATGAAAATCTATATATAATAAAAGGATAGGCAAAAACACATTATTAAGACAAATGGCATAACCACAAAAAGCCAAGTGACATTATTAAGACAAAATAAACTATCTATTTAACTAAAAAAACTATTTTAAATTTTGAATTAATTGGTTACTCTATTTGAATTAATAAATATAGATATCTTATAATTAGCTATATTAAAAAAATAAAAAATATAAAACAAATAACTATTCATTCAAATAGGGGAGTAGTTTCAAGTTGGAGTCTTAAAGTTATTTTAAATTAAAAAACAAAAAATAAGAAAAAATTAAATTAGCTACAATAAAAAAGGAAAATATTAATAATAAAAAAATTACCTATTCAAGTTGGGGAAGTTTCAAGTTGAAGTTTTAAAAATATATTAAAATTAAAAAACAAATGAAAGAAATAAAATTATCCATAATAAAAATGAAAATCTATATATAATAAAAGGATAGGCAAAAACACATTATTAAGACAAATGGCATAACCACAAAAAGCCAAGTGACATTATTAAGACAAAATAAACTATCTATTTAACTAAAAAAACTATTTTAAATTTTGAATTAATTGGTTACTCTATTTGAATTAATAAATATAGATATCTTATAATTAGCTATATTAAAATAAGGAAAATATAAAACAAATAACTACTCATTCAAATTGGACAGTAGTTTCAAATTGGAATTTTAAAAATATATTAAAATAAAAAAATAAATTAGCCATAATAAAAAACGAACATAGATAAATAAAAGAACCATTCAAATTAAGGAGTAGTTTCTAGTTGGAGTTTTAAAATTAAATTAAAATAAAAAAACGAAAATAAATAACTTTCAATTCAAATGACAAAATACAAGAAGTCAAGTGGCATTGTTAAGATAAAATATTTTTTAAGTGGCATTCAAACTAGGGAGTAGTTTCAAGTTGTAGTTTTAAAATTAAAAAAGAAAAAATTAAATTAGCTACAGTAAAAAATGAAAAATATTAAAAATAAAAACCAAAAAAACTACCTATTCAAGTTGGGGAGTAGTTTTGGTTACTCATTTTCTAACTAAAAAACCTTTGAATTTTAAATTTTTAATAAATTGGTTACTCTATTTAAATTATAAATACAGATATCTTATAATTAGCTATAATAAAAAAAGGAAAAAAAAGTACCCATTCAAATTGGGAAGTAGTTTCAAGTTGGAGTTTTATAAATATTTTAAAATAAAAAACAAACAAAAAAAGAAAATTAGCTATAATAAAAGAAATGAAAATATGTATAATAAAAAAAGGAAAAAATAACTACCCATTCAATTTGGAGAGTAGTTTCAAGTTGGAGTTTTACAAATATTTTTAAAAAAAATATATAATTAGCTTTAATAGAAATAAAAATATATTTATAAAAATTATCCATTCAAAATTGAGAGTAGTTTCAAGTTGGAGTTTTAAAATTATTTTAAATAAAAAATAATATAAAAACATAAAGAAACTTTCAATTCAAATGAAAAATAAAAAAATATAAATGATTATCTCTTTATAACTTTGATGAATTTAAAATTATAATTTAATAAAAAAAATATACTTTATTTAAATTTTTAATAAACTACAAAATTTCAAAACTAATCAAATAAGTAACACTAGAAAGGAAAGTACCAAGGGAGGGGATAGAGATAATTTTATGATTTTTATATTTTAAATTAATTAAAAAATAAAAGATAAATAAATAATATTTAAGAAAATTATTGTACTATGTACTTGCTAATTCAATAATAAAAATAAAAAGGTTCAAATAATTTATTTAATTACTATATGATGTGTATCCTTTAATTTTGTATAGATTGTGTTATATTTCTGCACCTTATATAAATAATAAAATACAATTAATATTCACTAAGTTAATATGATATATTAGATAATAATTTTATAAGATTATTATTAAGTTAGTTTCTCGTTCATCGACTACAGAAATAAGCTTTCCCCTGTTTATCTCCAGAAACCTTTACATCTGTGTTCGTCCCTGCGGGGACATCATAAAATTGGAACGATACAGAGAAGATTGTCACGCACAAATCGAGAAATGGTCCAAATTTATTTTTCGATAATTCGCCATTTTTTTTTGCTTTTCTACTCATCTTCTTATTCAGTTGAAATCTCTCAGTTTCCATTTCTTGCTTTAGAAATATTGATTAGAGTTTTATGCAATTTCAGTTTCTGAAGTGCTTTACGAGGATTGTATTGAGCAATTTTTGGTCCTGGAAGATTTAGGTTAAATGCATATTATGGCGAAGGTATTAACCTTTCCAGATTATATGCCAATATACATGTCCAATGGTTTCTGAAATTAGTGTTTTGAATATTTAATCAGAAGATTGTGTTTGAACAACATCTGTTGTTTGGTGTTGGAAATTAAAGCATTGAAACTCTCTGTTTATAATTTCTCTCAAAGGAAGAAAATTATTTCTAAGCGGGTATGCATTTGTACTCTTCATTTGCCTTGAATGTATAATATGGTTAAGTAAATGTGATTTGATTTTTTAAAATACAGTACAACTCTACTAGGACTTGAATATCAACCTCCGATCTACACCAGTATCAAGATAACGAGCGCCAACTAAAGAATTATCATCTCCTGCACTATTTTGAGGTAATTTGTCTGTTACTGAAAGGCAATTTGCCTGTTACTGAGCTAAATAGAGCTACGTTGAGGGAATGCTGATTTCCATTTCCTCCCCCAGTCACCACTTGATGGTAAGATTATTTGGAACATTAAACAAAAAGTTATAATTCGTGGCAATGTTTTAATGTCGTTACGGAATCAATTAATTTAAGAAGATTGGGCTTGGCATCTAACTTGTTAACTTGTTGGAATTTCCTTGATAGGCAATCACATGTTAGACTTTACTGCATAATTTTTCATGATTCCACTTTCGTCATGCTTCAATTTACTACTTAAAAGTTTTTCCTTCATCAAAAGAAAATTATGAAAGAAGTTGCTGATTGTGACTGTTGATGTATTGTATACGACAGGAACTTGCTCTACGGGATTCCGGAGACCAAGTAATGAAACAGTGGAAAAAACACCATTTGTGAGATTAAAATGCTCCTGAAGTGTTAACGGGCTATAAGTTGGGAAATAGTGAGACTATTATCCGAACAAGCAAGGTCAAGTGTGACTAAAGTCTCTTGTGTGTCATTGTCTTTATTCTTGGAAAAGGCAGGAACTTTAGGATTGGGCAAGACCTCAGTTTCATTTTTGAGCATGGAGTACACCTCCAACATCGATGGTCGGTCTTCCCATTTTTCTTGGACACACAATAGTGCAACTTGCATGTATCTCAGTTGCTCACCTATTCGAGAATCATCTTGCAGTGACAGATCAATGAAATCCACTCCGTTGCCTTTTTCCCAAAGTTCATATGCCTGAATATTGATCGTATTAGGTTAG